>CP125973.1:85865939-85992810 GCA_030063025.1 Avena longiglumis | reverse complement strand
ATTTGTTCAATTTTGTCTTCCGGTTCTGCGAAAGCCTCAGCCATCTTCTTTAGAGTCCACTCTTTGACCTTTTCTTTATAACTGGTTGTTTTCATCCTCCTCTAGCGGAAGGGTGAAATTTACCAACAACAATTCAAAGCGTTTCTTTGGATCATCATCATCAAAATACCGTCGCCCTTCTTTGGCTTATTCCAATATTCAATTATGATTGGGATTTGGTCCCTAACAAGAACTCCAATGACGTATAAATTTGTCTGCGGCCTTCTTGGGCTCCATCGGCCTGCCATCAACACGGACTGCTTCGATCGTGAACTTTGCACGATCTTTCAACCGCTGGCTCGCTTGCTTTTTCGTAGAAGAAGATGGTTCTGCTGGTCGATCCGGAGGGCTAAAAGAAGAAAAGCGTTAATTAATACATGTAGAAGAAGATTGTTGGTGGAAGTCATTTGAGGCTTAATCAATGCATATACCTCGCTGGACTTTGTAACCATTAAATTAAGTCACCGGAGTCTTCATTTCTCCATGACTAGTACTTGAGCCGGCCGTCATGTCCCTCCAAGTTCGAGATATTGTGAGGTGTCCTCATCAATAATGTTCTCCATTATTTCTTCTTCTTCAAGGTTTCTACTAAGTGGATCCATAGTTTCTAAAACAATAATATTATCTAGAGTAAGAGTGTAAACATTCAAGTGGACTTGGATTCATACACAAATATACATATTATTCATACCAAAATACACAAATAAATACACAAATGTGGGCGGGCTCGTCGGGCGGCGGCGTCCTCGTTTAGGCGTGGCCTATGAGCTCCGAAGCGGCGGCGGCGAGACGCTCCTGCACGGGGAAGAGAGTGAGGTGGTCGGTTAGGGTTTAGCGTGGCCTATTATAATATCTTTGCTATAAGCTATTTTATTTTTACTCACATGCTTCTAATTCACATGTGCAATGTTTAGATCGTCGAATTAATGTCACTACGTTCATCGCGAGCTCGCACCCCATGGCGAGGGGATGCCACATCGAGCTCAGACTGCCCACCTAGGCCGCATGAAACTCGCACCCATGGCCACCACAGAGCTTGCACCCCACCCCGCAGCCCCCAGGGAGGCCGTCCCGTAATCTCTGCCGAAAGTTCGTGAACTCAACCCCGGCCGCCGCCCGCTAAAACAAGGTCACATCACCACCCAAGACATCCGTCAGCGTGGACCATCTGTGCGACGATCGAACCTGAACGAGTTTATAGTATAAAACTACCAGTTTACTACCTAAATTTACCATATCATACCACTTTACGTTTTCGGAACAAAAAACCACCGGATTTTGTTTTTCAATTCGCCCTAAACTCCATTTGTTGTGAATTGATGCGTTTTACGGCAAGATGACCCCACCGAAGATGGCGTGTACGGGCACCGGTCCCACATGGCAGCACAAATTAAAGAATCAAAATATCCTAAAAATAGAAAATCTCAAATAAAATCTATCAAAAATAAAAAAACAGGCCCGTCCTGCCTCTCACAGTCCCCTGGAGGCGCCACCGCTCATCCCTAGAATCGGCGTGGATGCCACCTCCAATAGTCACTGCAGGCGCCGCCCCGCTGGCCATCACTGTGGCTGCCTTGGCCGCCGAGGCACACAGGTGAGCCTGCAGGCGAGGGGCGAGGGCAGAGGCAGGCGTGCCTCGTCGGCTGCAGCGGAGGGAAGGGCGGGAGGAGGCAGACGCGTCGGCGGCCGATTCGGCGTGGCACGGGCGGTGGGGACCTCGGCCAGAGGCGGAAGCCTCAGCCCTCGTTGAGAGGGCGGGCCAGGAGGCGACGCAAGGCCTTGAAAGCAGAGAAGGGGAGGCGGCATGCTCACCACGGCGTCGTGGCGTCGGGCAGCCTGGAGGCGGGCGGTGTGCGCAGTCGGCGCTTTGGCCAGCGAGGGCAGCGAGGGTTCGGCCTCTGGCGTGGGCGATCTGGATCTGGGGAAGAAAGGGGCATATAGGCGATTCTTTAACACCGGTTCGTGGCGAACGGTGTTAAAGAATTCTTGTGCGCGATATTTATTAACACCGGTTCCTGCCACGAACCGGTGTTAAAGAAGTCTTGGCATGGGAAGCGAAATAAATGCCTTTAACACCGGTTCTGTCACGAACCGGTGTTAAAGGGGACATTATTTCATGCATTAAAGGGGCTTTTAATTCAAAAATATGATATGAATTTAGAAAATTCATATCTTTTTCATTCAACTCGAAAAAAATATGAATAATATATCATAATTTTCGGAAAAATAATATCTATCCATTCATGTAAATCATTTTATATTTACTTTACATGAAATTTTTAAATAATTAAAACACTTATTTCATGCATTAAAGGGCTTTTTTAATTCAAAATATGATATGAATTTAGAAAATTCATATCTTTTTCATTCAACTCGAAAAATATGAATAATATATCATAATTTTCAGAAAAATAATATCTATCCATTCATGTAAATGATTTTTATTAGATCAAATCATATTTTAATGCCGCATCTTTGTATTAACATTTTTGAATTGATTGGATATTTAAATGTCGCATCTTTTGTATACACTTGATTCTCACCAAGCTTCTCTCAACTTGCATTGTTTTTTGATCAATGTGTTGGTGGTTTTTTGAATTAGCCATTTGGTGGTTGCTTCACAAAACCGTCCGTTTTTTATGCTTTCGGAAAATGGAAAATGCCTTTTGGTGCGATAAAAGGAAAACTCCTCTTGCAAACTATGCCTTGATTCTAGCCATAACATTGGTCATTTGACCAAAGCCAAGAAACCTCGAATGAGATAGGTCATTTTGAGACGCATATAAAGCCGAACTGGGCGAAAATTAAGATACATAAAAGAACTGAAAATTAAGATACATGGCGATTAAGTAACAATCGGCGAACTTGTTCGGAATGTTGGAGTGATTGATCATGCTCCACCTTACACAGCAATACTACGCCATTGTAAATCGCCTTTCGCGCCGCCGTCATATTTGTCGTCAAATGGGGTGTTGTAATTGAACCTCTGGAAATGCGTGGGCTGGACTTGAGGTAGCGTGGGCTGGACTTGAGGGTATACAGAGACGGGGTTAGAGTCGGCGGTGTCATAGGCCATGGCCTTTCTGGAGAGTCGACACCGCCACCATGGCCGGCCGTCGTTGAAGTTAGGAGGAGGTGGGCCGTCCTCCTGCGTGCACAGCGGCGCCCTCTCATGCCGATCCACGAAGAAGGCTTCCCAAGTTTGGAAATAGTCGGGATTGAAGGGAATATGCCACGAGAGGCAATAATAAATTGTTTATTATGTGTATTCCAAGTATATGATAGATGTTTATTTTGCATGCTATAATTGTATTAATCTGAAGCGTTAATACATGTGTGTTTAATAAACAAGCGAAAAGTTCCTAGTTAAGCCTCTCTCATAAACTAGCTCGTTGATTAACAAGATGATCAAGGTTTCACGATCATGGACATTGGATGTTGTTAATAACGGGATCACAACATTAGTGTAATGATGTGATGAACATTCATCAAAGTATAGCATTACGATCAAAGTCATTGAGTTTATATTGCTATAACAACTTACAGTGATCCTAATCCTTAGACCATGAGATCATGTCAATCACTAACAGGAAGAGTTTCTTGATAACATCAAGCGTCACACCGTAACGGGGTGATTATAAAGATGGGTTGAACTAATAAAGTGTTATGTTGAGGCTCATGGATCAAAGTGGAATTTGTTCATCGATGGCGGATAGATATACTCTGGGCCCTCTCGGTGATATCACATTGATTAGCTTGCAAGCAAGTGATTTGATCACTAGAATGTTATATCAGGAGCGAGAAAAGTGCATGTCGATGCGAGATCAAACTAGGTATGGAATACCGATGATCGAATCTCGGACATGTAATATATCGTGAGACAAAGGGATTAAGATACTAGCGTAAAGGTTAAAGCGATCACAAGAAAGTCATCGTTGAATGTGTGGAGTCGGTATGGGTCTCGGATCCGCTTACGATTATTGATGCGAGAGGGTCTCGATCATGTCCGCATTATTCACGAGCGGTAGGGTGACACATAAGAGACAGACATCCAATTGGAGCAAAGTTTCATGCCGAAAAGAATAAACAAGCGCGAATTTATTTCACTAGATCAAAGCAGGTTTTGGTGAAATTACATAAAGTGGTTATGCATGTGAAATAGAATTCTAGCAAGGGTTATTTGTGAATGTTTGTCATTAAAGTAATTGACAAAATTCTGAATAAAATAAAGAGTTTTATTTAATGAGAGTTTGCATTAAATTTGGTGGAAATTTAATGGGATTTTGAGTGGGATTTTGGTGGAGGAATTTGAAGGGTTTTGTGAGTGGAGTGTCCACCCACATGATGAGGGAGGGCAGGGGCCCCCATGCGCGGCCACCCCTTGGGGTTCCCCCCTCCTCCTATAAAAGGCCCTCCTCTCACTTCTCCTCCACCTCCTCGTGAAGGATCTCTCTCCCCTCTAGAATTTATCCCCATGGTCTCGGACTAGCGAGATACATGTTCCGGTGGCTTTTCGGCAAGAAAGAGTTGTGCTTCGCTGCATCGCTGGGCGAGGAGGCGGAGGTTGCTCGGTGCCTCGAGCGTGTGTGCGAGCACGGATGCGCTGGCGATTTGCGGCGCTAGGACTTCCTCTCGATCTTGAGATCGGCAAGAGATCGTCTACATCAACCACGAGTTTGGACTCGTTAAACTTTGTCGGTCTTCAAGGGTATGTTCTCTCACGGATATACATCCGCCCGTTGTTTTGTATCTAGTATAAATAGATCTTGGTATATAGTTCACATCGTAGGAAAATTTTTGTTTTCTATCTTGCGAACCCTTGATGGTATCGAGCCGGATCTATGCGTAGATACTTTACGGGTAGTACACATATGAGTATGTGGCGATGATGATCATGTTGTTGCTCCTTTCTTGTGATTTTGGATATTGGTGGCATAGTGGGATGGGCGGCGGACAAACTTTACATGTCCTGCACATGAGACTGTTCCACGCTTGACATGCAACTAGTTTGCATAAGTGTCTAGCGGGTGTCTGTCTCTCCTACTATAGTCAATATCTATTTTGCAAGCGAGTTGTCAACAATTTGATTATCCTCGTTGTGGTTCATGTTACGTAGGTAAACGGTTCTATCTCGAAAGCCCTCGACCACGTAAAACTTGCAATGGATAAATTAGGCGTCTAGTTTAGATTGTTCTTTGGGCTAGTGTTATGATATGGTAGTGTTGTAAGTAGAAGTATGAGATGATACTCTTACAACACACATAGCGTGTAAAACCCATAGATTGTGGATTTACACATATAGGTATGATAGTGATCATACCACGATGCACATGATAGAGATCATCTGCGGGAACCATATAATTTCACTATTAAACATATGATGTTTGATTGCATCTTATATTGCTTATTTAGCGCTTTGTTAAGCATAATAAGATGATCCTCATTTAAATATCAAGATAAGAATGTGTTCTTCCTTTAGTATGCACCGATTATGTTTTCGTGGCTCCAAGACATCACGTGATGATCGGGTGTACTTGGATCCTCGACCATACTTGGTGTAAGAGCGATTACACCATAAAATACTAAGGTTCTAACTTGGCGAGCCTAGCATGTCTGAGACATGGCCTCGGAACAGACGAAAGGTTAAGCATGAGTCATATAGTTGATATGATGCCCATTTGATGCTCGCCTTTGAAGCTATCTGACTCACGTGATGATCGGACTTGGTGTAGTGGATTTGGTTCATGTAATCACCAAAAGGACACGAGGATGTCGCTTTGAGTGGGAGTTCATTCGTAATATAGATTAGTTGAACTCAATCTATCATACATAGTCTAAACTTTACAAATTCTGTTGTAGATGGCACCACACCTTTTAATTTCAATGCGTTCATGGAGAAAGAAACTAGCAACGAGCGGTAGCAACTTTTCTTGAATGGGCCATGAATTTGAGGATTCTCCTCTCTGCGCACAAAAGCAATATGTGCTAGAAGCGCCATTAGGCCCCCCACCTTTGTGATGCCCAGCGAGAGAAGAATGTCTATCGACTCGTCGGAGGACCACAACAGTTCATTGCGGCATATTGTATGGGCTAGGCGGAACTTCGAGCGTTTGAAGCAGCAATGCTTTTGATACAATGGGTGAGTTGAAAATGATTTTCGACACACATCTTTGTGAGAAACTACAATGCTTGAGAAAAGTTCTTTAGCTGCATGATGGAAGAGAACGACTCGTTAGTGAGCATGTACTCAAGATGTCGGGTTACGCCGATAAGCTTGTGTCCTTGGGAATAACGATTCCCATTGACTTAGGCATCCATCGTGTTCTGGTCTACGCCACCTAGCTATAAGAGCTTCGTGATGAACTATAATATGCAAGGCATGAAGAAGTCTCTCCCGAGCTTACATCGATGCTTAAAACTGCAGTGGAGATCAAAAGGAACATCAAGTGTTGATGATCAATAGGAACTTGGTTTCAAGAAAGACAAGAAGGAAAGCGGAAGGAAGTAAGGCGGCAAACTGTTGCCTGAAAAAAACCCGAGTTGGACCTAAGTCGATACCGAGTGCTACTATTGTAAGGGCCACCTGGGCGCAAGCGCCCCAAGTATCTGGCGGACAAGAAGGCCGGCAAGGCAAACAAAGGTATATATGATATACATGTTATTGATGTGTACTTGACTAGTGATCGCAGTAGCAACTGGGTATTTGATACCGGTTGAGTTGCTAATATGTGTAACTCGAATCAGGGGCTGCGGAACAGGCGACCGCTAGCAAGGGGTGAGGTCAAGATGCGTGTCGGCAATGGATCAAACGTTGATGTGATCGCCGTCGAGCTACCTCTCCACTTACCGTCGGGATTAGTTATAAACTTAAATAAGCATTATTTGGTGCACTGCGAGCATGAACATTGTATCTGGATCATGTTTGATGCAAAGTGGTTTTCATTCAAATCTGAGAACAATGGTTGTTCCATTTATATGAATGAAATCTTTTATGGTCATGCACCAATGTTGAATGGTTTATTTCTGTTGGATCTCGATGATAATGTTACACATATTCATAATATTGATGCTAAAAGGATTAAACTTAGTGATGATATATCGCATATATGTGGCACTGCCGTCTAGGTCATATTGGCATTAAGCATGAAGAAGCTCCATTCGGATGGACTTTTAGAATCACTTGATTATGAATCATTTGATACATGTGAGCCATGCCTTATGGGCAAGATGACTAGAACGCCGTTTTCGGTTCAATGGAGCAGGCGACATTTATTGGAAATCATACATTCGATGTATGTGGTCCAATGAGTGTGTCGTGAGGTGGATATCGTTATTTTGTTACTTTCACGGATGATTTGAGTAGATACGGTTATATCTACTTGATGAAACACAAGTCTGAAACCTTTGAAAAGTTCAAGGAATTTCGAATGAAGTGGAAAATCATCGTAATAGAAAGATCAAATTTCTGATCGACCGTGGAGGTGAGTATCTAAGTTACGAGTTTAGCACTCACATGAAAGAGTGTGGAATTGTTTCACAACTCACTGCCGGAACACCACAGCGAAATGGTGTGTCGGACGTCGTGTCGTACTTTATTAGATATGGTTCGATCTATGATGTCTCTGACGGACTTGCCGTTGTCATTTTGGGGTTATGCACTAGAAACTGCTGCATTCACTTTAAATCGGGCACCATCTAAATCCGTTGAAACGACACCGTATGAATTGTGGTTTGAAACAAACCTAAGCTGTCATTCTTAAAGTTTGGGGTTGCGATGTTTATGTGAAGAAACTTCAATAGGATAAACTCGAACCCAAAGCGGAAAAATGCGTCTTCATAGGATACCATAAAGAAACTATTGGGTATTCCTTCTATCACAGATCCGAGGCAAGGTTTTTGTTGCCAAGAATGGATCCTTTCTAGAGAAAGAGTTTCTCATGAAAGGTGTGAGTAGTCGGAAAGTAGAACTCGAAGAGGTTATGGAACCTTCTCTTCAAAGTATGGCGAGTAGCGCAGCCTTGGAAGTCGTTAGGAGTTGGCTCCACCTGTTGAAGAAGGAACTAATGATAATGATCATGAAACTCAGAAAGAGTACTACCGAACCTCGCAGTCAAGCGAGGCGTGCGGCTCAGTGTGCGGAAATCTGTCATAAATTTCATGGTTGATGAAATAATGACCTGCGGCGTATGAAGAAGCGATGATGAGCCGGATTCAACAAATGGTTAGAAGCCATGAAATCGAGATGGAATCCATGTATGAAAATCAAGTTTGGAACTTGGTGGAATTACCTCACGGCCGAAAGGCCGTGGAGAACAAATGGATTTTCAAAAGGAAAAGCGATCTTGATGGTAATGTGACCATCTATAAAGCTCGACTTGTATGAGGGTTTCGACAAATTCAAGGAGTTGACTACGATGAGACTTTCTCTCCGTAGCGATGCTAAAGTCGATTAGGATTATGTTAGCAATTCTGCATATTTCGATTATGAAATATGGCGGATGGATGTCAAAACGCGTTTCTCAATGGTAATATTGAAGAAGAGTTGTATATGATACAACCAAAGGGTTTTGTCGATCCTAAGGATGCTAACAAGGTGTGCAAGCTTCATGATCCATCTATGGATTGAAGCAAGCATCACGAAGTTGGAATCTCCGCTTTGATGAGGTGATCAAAGAGTTTGGATTTGTCCAAACTTATGGAGAAGCTTGTATTTACAAGAAAGTGAGTGGGAGCAATGTGGCATTTCGATACTATATGTGGATGACATATTATTGATCGGAAATGATATAGAACTTTAAGCAGTGTTAAAAGTTATCTAAACAACAAATTTTCAATGAAGGACCTAGGTGAAGCATCTTACATATTAGGCATAAAGATCTATAGAGATAGATCTAGGCGCCTAATAGGGCTATCATAAAGTACATACCTTGATAAGATTTTAAAGAAGTTTAAAATGGGCCGGAAGTAAGAAGGGTTCTTACCTATGTTGCAAGGCAAGACATTGAGTAAGACTCAAAGTCCGGCAATGGAAGAAAGAGAGATAATGGACAAAGTCCCTATGCTTGACCATAGGCTCTATAATGTCGCCATGCTATGTACAAGACGGATGTGGCACACGCTATTAGTTTGACTAGTAGGTACCAATCGGATCGAGTTGAACCTTTGGATAGCGGTCAAGAATATCCTTAAGTACTTGAGAAGAACTAAGGATATGTTTCTTGTATCTGGAGGTGAAGAAGAGCTCGTCGCTAAGTGTTATGTCGGCTAGCTTTGACAATCGATCCGGATGACTCTAAGTCTCAATCCGGATCGTATTTCTCATGAATGGCGGGCGGTTAGTTGGAGGAGCTCCAAACAACTGTGGTAGCGGGATCAACAACGGAGGCGAATATGTTCTTTGCTTGAGCGGCTCGAAGCGATTTGGATGAAGGAGTTCATATCCGAACTAGGAGTTGTGGCAGCGTTGGACCCAATGGTGATCTATTGTGACAACAATGGTGCCATTGCCAATGCCAAAGAGCCAAGGTCTCACAAGCATTCCAAGCATATTAAGCGCGGTTTCACTCCATCCATGAGCATGTCAAGGATGGAGATATAAAGATTGAAAGTACATACGGATCTCAATGTAGCGGATCCGTGACTAAAACTCTCCCTAGAGCAAAACATGATCAACACGAACTCAATGGGTGTTAGATATATCACTATGTAACTAGATTATTGTCTCTAGTGCAAGTGGGAGGAAGGGAATATGCCCCGAGAGGCAATAATAAATTGTTTATTATGTATTCCAAGTATATGATAGATGTTTATTTTGCATGCTATAATTGTATTAATACGGAAAGCGTTAATACATGTGTGTTTAATAAACAAACAAAGTTCCTAGTTAAGCCTCTCTCATAAACTAGCTCGTTGATTAACAAGATGATCAAGGTTTCACGATCATGGACATTGGATGTTGTTAATAACGGGATCACAACATTAGTGTAATGATGTGATGAACATTCATCCAGTATAGCATTACGATCAAAGTCATTGAGTTTATATTGCTATAACAACTTACAGTGATCCTAATCCTTAGACCATGAGATCATGTCAATCACTAACACCGAAGAGTTTCTTGATAACATCAAGCGTCACACCGTAACGGTGATTATAAAGATGGGTTCGGAACTAATAAAGTGTTATGTTGAGGCTCATGGATCAAGAGTGGAATTTGTTCATCCCGATGACGGATAGATATACTGGGCCCTCTCGGTGATATCACATTGATTAGCTTGCAAGCAAGTGATTTGATCACTAGAATGTTATATCACGGAGCGAGAAAAGAGTGCATGTCGATGCGAGATCAAACTAGGTATGGAGATACCGATGATCGAATCTCGGACATGTAATATATCGTGAGACAAAGGGATTAAGATACTAGCGTAAAGGTTCGCGATCACAAGAAAGTCATCGTTGAATGTGTGGGAGTCGTATGGGTCTCGGATCCGCCGATTATTGATCGAGAGGGTCTCGATCATGTCCGCATTATTCACGAACCGTAGGGTGACACACTTAAGACACCGACATCCAATTGGAGCAAAAGTTTCATGCGAAAGAATAAACAAGCGCGAATTTATTTCACTAGATCACAAAGCAGGTTTTGGTGAAATTGCATAAAGTGGTTATGCATGTGAAATAGAATTCTAGCAAGGGGTTATTTGTGAATGTTTGTCATTAAAGTAATTGACAAAATTCTGAATAAAATAAAGAGTTTTATTTAATGAGAGTTTGCATTAAATTTGGTGGAAATTTAATGGGATTTTTAGTGGGATTTTGAGTGGACTTTTGAAGGGTCATTTTGTGAGTGGAGTGTCCACCCACATGATGAGGGAGGGCAAGGGGCAGCCCCATGCGGCCACCCCTTGGGGTTCCCCTCCTCCTATAAAAGGAGCCCTCTCACTTCTCACTCACACCTCCTCGTGAAGGATCTCTCTCCCTCTAGAATTTATCCCCATGGTCTCGGACTAGCGAGATACATGTTCAGTGGCTTTTGGCAAGAAAGAGTTGTGCTTCCGCTGCATCGCTGGGCGAGGAGGCGGAGGTTGCTCGGTGCCTCGAGCGTGTGTCGAGCGGATCTGCTGCTGATTTGCGGCGCTAGGACTTCCTCTCGATCTTGAGATCGGCAAGAGATCGTCTACATCAACCACGAGTTTGGACTCGTTAAGCTTTGTCGGTCTTCAAGGGTATGTTCTCTACGGATATACATCCGCCCGTTGTTTGTATCTAGTATAAATAGATCTTGGTATATAGTTCACATCGTAGGTAATTTTTTGTTTTCTATCTTGCGAACCCTTGAGATGCCATCCGGGATTCCTCCGCTGCTCCCGTGAGCTCGAAGTAGTAGTGGTTCGTGATGGCCATCGGCGCCACACCTAGAGGGACAGGAGGAACTGCACGCCTCCGACGCTCAACATCCAGCCGCGGGACAAGAGTCCCGGCGAAGGGTAGTTCGGCGCAGCGCCTCCGCCTCCCCAGGGGTTAGTGCTACGGTGGAAGCCATGGGAAAGAGTGATGAGGTTGCGATATGAGTCTAGAGATGTGCAATGACAATGGAGGCCAACCCCTACATATATATATAGTGAACTAGCGGAAGCGGAGGGAAGAATGGAAGAAAAATGGCGGGAAGAAAAATGGCGGGAAAAAAAATGGCGGGAAGAAAAATGGCGGGAAGAAAAATGGCGGGAAGAAATGGCGGGAAGAAAAATGGCGGGAAAAAATGGCGGGATGAACCTTTAGTCCCGGTTGGAGACACCAACCGACTAAAGATGAATTTTAGTCCCGTTGGAGACACCAACCGACAAAACCTGATCAAGACTAAAAATAGGGGTGAGTGCATGTCGACATTATGTCGTGGCGTGTACCTTGTCCGGATGGTGTCACCAGGGACTAAAGATGAACCTTTAGTCCCGGTTGGAGACACCAACCGACTAATAATAGGGGTGAGTGACATTATTTTGTAAGTGTCAACACTATGTCGAGCTGCTTGTACTATAAATAGACATCCTTGTGAGTCCGGTCCTCGGCCGGTTTGAGGCGAGGACACCACTACGGCGCCAGGAGATGCCGACTTGAGCCCCTCCTCGGCATCTCAGAAAGTCATAGAGGCACTCCTAATATGTGAAATTATTTAGCTCCTGGTGTATTGATCTAGTTAGACAAGTTACAAAGCTGCAAGATGGTTTTCGAGCATGGACACCACTCACGGCCGGTTCGGGGAGATGCCGAGCCTAGTCCTCGGCATCTCCAAGAAACTGGTCATAGAGGCACTCCTAATATGTGACCCGGCGTTTGGAGATCGAGATCTTAATGGTAAGTGCGAATCGGGACAACTTCTTCTCATAGTCCCGGTCCATCCACAAAACATGACTAACACTCAAGACATGTATTAATATTAAAAACATGAACTAGAGTTACATAATATGAGCATGAACTTCTTGGCATATGCCCTTCCTTATGATCGCTCGGGCGTAACCATGGAGCATCTTCTTTACTTAACGGAATGCTTGGGTCATTTTCCTTTGTGAAGGCGGAATTTCATCAAACTTATTATAATCTTCGACATGTCTGTCTTGTCCTCGATTCCCACGATGTTTCTTTTCCCCTGAAAGAACTATGTGGCCTTTGGCTCATCATATGATGTATTCGTTTGCATATTTTTCTTTTTTTTTTGGTGCGGAGGACATGTCCTTCACATAGAAAACTGAGCCACATCATTGGCTAGGACGAATGGTTCTTCTAAGTTCTTCATAAGATTGTTGAGATCCACCGTTGTCATTCCGTACTTCTTGTCTACCTCAACCCCTCCTCACATTAGCTTGACCCATTTGCATCAAACAAGGGGACCTTAAAATTAGGTCCATAGTCAAGTTCCCATATCTCCTCTATGAACCCATAATACGTGGTCTTTTGCCCATTGTCTTCTTTGCATCGGCGGACACCTTTATTTTGGTTGGTGCTCTTTTATCTTGGCCTATCGTGTAAAATGTATTCCCATTTATCTCGTACCCTTGGAAAGTACATCTGATCGAAGACGGTGTCACAGCCAACAAGTACAAATTGATCCCCAACAGTGGTGTTATTCGTGAGAAGTCTTTGCACACCGCCAAAACTCGCCATGTGTTCACTTATAATCCATTCATCAGACTGTCCTGGGTGTTTGAGGCGTATTAAATTCTTGTGTTCATTGATATACGGGGCAACCAAGATAGATCTTTGTAAAACCGTGTAGTGTGCTTGATTGAGAGAATGCCCGTCCCTACATATCATTGCTTTACATCCTAGGGTGCCTTTTCCACGCAGTCTCCCCTCATGTCGTGATTCTGGAACACCAATCGCCTTAAGGTCAGGAATAAAATCAACACAGAACTCAATGACCTCCTCTGTTACATAGCCCTTGGAGATGCTTCCTTCTGGCCTAGCACGGTTATGAACATATTTCTTTAAGACTCCCATGTACCTCTCAAGGGGAACATATTGTGTAGAAATACAGGACCGAGAATGGCAATCTCTTCTACTAGGTGAACCAGGAGATGCGTCATAATATTGAAGAAGGATGGTGAACACCAACTCAAAGTCCAAGACATTGGGCCACATCTGCTTGTAACCCGGTAGGCTTTACGGATCGATTACCTTACGAGATATTGCATTGAGGAATGCACATAGCTTCACAATGGGTACTCGAACATTTTCGGTAGAAGCCCCCTCAATGCAATCGGAAGCAATTGTGTCATAATCACGTGGCGATCATGAGACTTCAGGTTTTGGAATTTTTCTGCCATATTTATTATTCCTTTATATTCGACGAAGCCGACGGGACCTTGATACGCTTTACATTCAAAAGATTTCCTTCTCTTTGGTAAGAGCGTATGGCAGGAGTTAAGTGGCATCGTTTACCCTTCTCGTTCTCGGGATGCATAGGCTCTTGAGGGGCCTTGACGTTCTTGGTCTGTCGTGCTTCGGTGTATCTTTGTCTTCCCATACACTCCTAGAAAGCCTAGCAGTTCACGCAAACATTCTTAAATCGTGCATCACGTCGATTGAAGAGCGGACCTCTAAGACTTTCAATAGGGTAGGTCCCAAAATAGATTGCTTCTTCCACATGGGCGCGTGTCCGCATCGTCATTTGGAGCAGATAACTCGCCAGACCTTTTCCAAATATTACTTCTAGGTCCTTGACCATACCAAATACCTCCTCACCGAATGAGGACGAGCTTCCTCCGGTTACGCCAGACGTTTGAAATGCTTGCCTTTCTTTCTTCGGATGCAGTTCGAAGAAATCGGCGATACCCTAGGTACACAACCTTCTTACATTTATCCAAATATACACTTTCAAGATCATCTAAAGGTGTGTGCATGCATTGTATCCCTTGTTTATGCCTGAAATGTTACTAAGAGCGGCCAATCATTGATGGTTACGAAAAGCAATGCTCGTAGGTCAAATGGCTCCCCTTTGTGCTCATCCCACATCGTACACCTGGTTTGGCCCAGCTGTAGAAGTTCTTAAACTAATGGCCTTAGGTACACATCAATGTCGTTGCCGGGTTGCCTCGGGCCTTGGATGAGCATCGCATCATAATGAACTTCCTCTTCATACACAACCAAGGAGGAAGGTTATAGATACATAGGGTCACGTGCCGTGTGGCAGCTACGCTCACCAAAAGGATTCATGCCGTGCGTACTTAGACCAAACCTTAAGTTCCTTGCGTCACGTGCAAAGTCGGATACTCGCCGACTTTTCTCCACCGTGACCCATCACCGGGTGTCTCAACATCGCGTCTTTCTTACTCTTCCATGTGCCATCGCAACAACTTGGCATGCTCTTTATTTCAAGAGACGTTTTAACCGTGGTATTATAGGATCATACCACATAACCTTGGCGGAACCTTCTTCCTAGGGGCCTCGCCTCAACATCGCCAGATCGTCTCGTCGATCTTATCTTGATCACGATTGCATACCGGCATGCATCCAAATTCTCGTACTTCTCACCGGTAGAGGATGCGATTAATGCAGCATGTATCTTACGCGTCTAATCCTAGAGGGCGTACAACCTTCTTTGCTTGGTATGTCACAGCAACTCATTATTTCTTGGAAGAAGATTCTTCATTTTACCAACAACTTTGAAAATGCTTACGGTCACACCATTCTCTGCCTTCCATTGCAGCAAATCCGAGGTGGCACCTAGCTTTTTGTGGCCATCTTCGCAAGTTGGATACAACAATGTTTTGTGATCCTTTAACATCTGCTCCAGCTTCTCCTTCTCCTTTTCACATTCTTCCTTTGCATCGAATGGCCCGACCAAGATCGTCATCAGGCCGGCCCATCCCTCTTGATCTTCATTATCTACCTCCGTTGCATTATCATCATATTCGGGATACATATTATGATAGTTTTCATCATCCTCTTCTTCTTCGTTGTCTTCCATCACAACCCCTTTTTCTACGTGCTTGGTCCAACAATTATAGTGGGCATGAAACCAGATCAAGCGGTGGGCGTGAATGGTTACGGTATTTGAGTAGTCTTTCTTGTTCGACGGTGAACACGGATGAGACATAAAACCATTGTGACCATGGTTTGCATTAGCCAACGATGAAATTTTGGAGGCCGTAATGTACTCGGAAGTGCGGCGGTCACCGTACATCCATTGCGATTCATCTGCATTAATATGTAGTATATATCAAAAATAATAGGGAGATGACCATTTATATATAGTACATCAATGACACATGAAACTATAGTTGCCGACCTCGAGACGGAAAGAGCAACAAGAAAGCTTATTTTGAGCTCTCGGCATTTCACGAACACCTCTAGTGGATATGAAAAAACACAAACTAGCACTCTTCACACCCTCTTGCTAGGCTCCAAAATGTGAAAGAATGGAAGAGTGGGGTGTGTGTGCTGGGGTGGTGTCTTATATAGCCCCCTTTAACACGGTTGCCACGAATCGGTGTTAAAGGGGTGCACGGTGCAGGACCTTTAACACCGGTTCGTGGCACGAACCGGTGTTAAAGGGGCTCTTTAATGCCGCAGGCCCGCTGGTACGCCCCTTTAACACGGTTCGTAGAAGAACCGTTAAAAACCATTTTCGGGATCAACAAAAGCCCTCGTTTCCACTAGTGCGGGAACGTGACCTGCGTCGGGCATGCATGCGATCGTCGGGGAACAACACGTCTGTGGCGTCGTACTTTCGAGGCGCGTCGCCGAGATCACACCGTCCGTCATAAACTCGCCGGCGTGTCTCATTCGTATCGTGCGTGATCATCCCGTGCATTCTGAAGAAATCAAATTCTCTAGCGGCATATCTAGCTGACCCTTAAAACGTCCGGATTAGAAAAAATAACCGTTAGTTTCTGATTTCGGCTAGAGAAAATCACAAACCATACTGACCTGATTTTTTTAAGTGGGCTGAGAAAAATACCTCCGACTCGTCTATACCCAGGTTTTGCAATCGACCGAGCATGGCCCGTAGCCGACCTGTATCGGTGGAAACCCTTGGCGGGACGAACATTTCAGCTTGTTCCCCTCTTTTCCACGTCCAAACATTGCCGTCGGCGTCGGGCGCTGCCGTCAATTCAGGCCTAGGCAGACGAATTCCTCCGGCTGGGAAGGCCGCCGCCACTCGACGACCACGTTCCCGACCCTACTCTCGTTGTCCTCGTCGTTCTCCTTCCCCGCGTTGCGGGCATCCTCCTCCTCATCAGACTCCACGATTTCGACATTGTTTTCGCATGGAGGAGCTCTTCGCGGCGAGCCGCATCGATGAAGGTGTACTTGGTGCGGCCAGGGACGGCCTAGAATCGCCCCTTCCTTCCCGGTTGTGGAGATCCGGGTACACCCGCCGCCCGTGAATGATGCGCAATCCTAGCTTCACCTTTCGCCCCTTCTTGAATAGCTCCGGCCAATACGGGCTCGTATGTGGGTACCGGGGCATCACCCTCGTCCGCACCTGCATCTGGAGGCGGCATGCCTTGATGTTCCTCGCCAACTCAAATCCAGTTGGAAGCATCGCCATTGGCACCCTCGCGTAGCTGATTCGTCAGCCGAGGGAACCATCGTGCGTGGCGGCGCAACGATATCGAAGTGCGCGAACATCACCGCCTCGTAGAAGTTGAGTGTCGGCACCTCCATGGCGGCATGGTGGAGAGTGGAGAGGGAGGGATGGATGGGAAGGACCTTCGGTCCATGGCCCTAGTACACGAAGACGATGAAGCAACGGAATAAAAAATGAATATTCTATTTTGTGCATATTAGCGATATGATGTATGTTTCGTCCCGACTCGCACGAAGGGGAAACTCTCGTTTTTCTTTATTCGTATACATATTTTTTGGACCGGCGATATAAGGGGTCTGCTAGCAAGATACGTCGCGCCACCGCAGTAACATTCCGGAAACACACTCACACGCGCTGGAGCTAGCATTAGAGCATCTCCACTAGCATTTCTAGGACGCCAATCCGGATGCCGAAATTAGGTTCGGACACCAAAATTTGGCCCAGTCGCGTTCCCAGGAATATCGTTTCGTCCGGATTTGAGCCAACTTTGGTCCTAGCTTCCCAGGCCATTCCCATGATCCCTGGAACTCCTTGGGAACGCCGGACGAAGCGAAGCGGCGTGTGGACCCGCCTAGTCAGCGACGGAAGCCGAGTCGTCGTCCTCCTTTGAACCACGCTTCGACCGCTGGGCAAAAAGTGTCTGTCGCGTCGGACACTAATATCTACGCGCTTCTATTCTTATAGACGGCTATTGGTCCTTCAAGTGCAGAGGTTTGTAAACAGCAGCAAGTTTCTCTTAAGTGGATTACCCAAGGTTTATCGAACTCAGGGAGGAAGTGGTCAAAGGTATCCCTCTCAAGCAACCCTGCAATCAAGATACCAGAAGTCTCTTGTGTCCCCAACACACCCAATACACTTGTCAGGTGTATAGGTGCACTAGTTCGACGAAGAGATAGTAAAATACAAGTAATATGGATGATTATAAATGGTAATGAAGGCAGAAAATAGCTTTTGACGGGGAGGAATATCCCCTGCAACGGCCTAGAAAAGACTTTGATGGTGTGGAATAGACTAAATGCAAACTGAAATAAAGATGGCAACATGCAAAAATGTAACAAATCTAGTTGTGAACGGTGTTTTAATGCTTAGAAACAAGGCCTATGGATCATACTTTTGAAGGGAATATGCCCTGAGAGGCAATAATAAAGTGTTTATTATGTGTATTCCAAATATATGATAGATGTTTATTTTGCATGCTATAATTGTATTGATACGGAAACGTTAATACATGTGTGTTTAATAAACAAACAGAAAGTTCCTAGTTATGCCTCTCTCATAAACTAGCTCGTTGATTAACAAGATGATCAAGGTTTCCTGATCATGGACATTGGATGTTGTTAATAACGGGATCACAACATTAGTGTAATGGTGTGATGAACATTCATCCGAAGTATAGCATTACGATCAAAGTCATTGAGTTTATATTGCTATAACAACTTACGAAGTGATCCTAATCCTTAGACCATGAGATCATGTCAATCACTAACACCGAAGAGTTTCTTGATAACATCAAACGTCACACCGTAAGGTGATTATAAAGATGGATTCGTAACTAATAAAGTGTTATGTTGAGGCTCATGGATCGAGAGTGGAATTTGTTCATCCGATGACGGATAGATATACTCTGGGCCCTCTCGGTGATATCACATTGATTAGCTTGCAAGCAAGTGATTTGATCACTAGAATGTTATATCACGAACGAGAAAAGAGTGCATGTCGATGAGATAAAACTAGGTATGGAGATACCGATGATCGAATCTCGGACATGTAATATATCGTGAAACAAAGGGATTAAGATACTAGCGTAAAAGGTTAGGCGATCACAAGAAAGTCATCGTTGAATGTGTGGGAGTCGGTATGGGTCTCGATCCGCTTCGATTATTGATCCGAGAGGAGTCTCGATCATGTCCGCATTATTCACGAACCGTAGGGTGACACACTTAAGAGACACCGACATCCAATTGGAGAAAATGTTTCATGCCGAAGAATGAACAAGCGCGAATTTATTTCACTAGATCACAAAGCAGGTTTTCGGGTGAAATTGCATAAGTGGTTATGCATGTGAAATAGAATTCTAGCAAGGGGTTATTTGTGAATGTTTGTCATTAAAGTAATTCACAAAATTCTGAATAAAATAAAAGAGTTTTATTTAATGAGAGTTTGCATTAAATTTGGTGGAAATTTAATGGGAATTTGAGTGGACTTTTGAGTGGAGGAAATTTAAAGGGCATTTTGTGAGTGGAGTGTCCACCCACATGAATGAAGGAGGGAGGCTGCCCCCCATGGCCGGCGTCCACCCCTTGGGTGCCCCCCTCCTCCTATAAAAGGAGCCCCCCTCCTCACTTGTCTCTCACACCTCCTCGTGAAGGATCTCTCTCCCCCTCTAGAATTTATTCCCCATGGTCTCGGACTAGCGAGATACATGTTCCCGGTGGCTATTCAGCAAGAAAGAGTTGTGCTTCCGCTGCATCGCTGGAGCGAGGAGGCGGAGGTTGCTCGGTGCCTCGAACGTGTGTGCGAGCACGGATGCGCTGCTGATTTGCGGCGCTAGGCCTTCCTCTCGATCTTGAGATCGGCAAGAGATCGTCTACATCAACCACGAGTTGAACTCGTTAAGCTTTGTCGGTCTTCAAGGGTATGTTCTCTACGGATATACATCCGCCCGTTGTTTGTATCTAGTAGATAGATCTTGGTATATAGTTCACATCGTAGGAATTTTTTTGTTTTCTATGCTGCGAACCCTACAACTTTCACTAGTGAGCACTCTCATATAAATATCTTCTCTTTATGGTACTACCCTGAACTACTCTCCGGTTGGACACTCTAATCCATGGTAGGGCTACAAAAGCACTCCTCAAAGTTCGTCTTCCCCATCTAGATAACCCCACACTGTCACCTTGAGCGCTAGATGGTTCCAACAAACACCACAATTTCATAGAGACAACCAACTCAAAATATACTCATGATACATATTTTTGAACTCTAGCCTAAGTGCCACCACGGCGTGCATGCTGTCAATTTTACACACGTGGGGAGAGCATAGATCTATTGAAGCACTTGAGTATTTATGAACTCTTGCCTAAGTGCCACCTCGGCGTGCACGCTGTCACTTTCACACACGTGGGGAGAGCCGAAGATCTATTAAAGCACTTGAGTAGTAGAGTAGATCTACTTGATTACAAAGCTCATGACACAACATGATCACGCATAGAGAGAGAGATAAACACATAGCTACTGGTAGAGACCTTAGCCTTGAGGAAGAACTACTCCCTCCTCATCATAGGAATTAGCAACGGCGATGGAGATGTTGGTGGAGGTCGATGGAGATGGATCCAGGGGCAATTCCCCGTCCCGACAGGGTGCCAGAACAGAGACTTCTGCCCTCGAATGTCCCCTTCGGCGGTGGCGGCGCTGCAGACCTTTTCGTGGATTTCTGCCCGCGTTAGGGTATACGTCTCTAGGAGACGTATATATAGGCGAAAGGGGAGGCTGGGGGTGCGGCCACACCCTGTGCATGGGCCGAACTGGCCGCAACCAGGGGGTGTGGTCTCCCCAAGGCCCTCCTCCGTCTTATCTTCTGGCTCCCTGTTCTCCTTGGTGAAATATTGAATTTGGCTTTTGTCCCGACCAATTCCGAGAATATTCATTTTCTGGCTTTCCTGGAACCAAAAACAGAAGAAAATAGGCAACTGGCATTGTGCCATCTTGTTAATAGGTTAGTTCCAGAAAGTGTATAAAAATACCTCAAAGTGTAGACAAAGTATAACAAAGTTGATACTAAACAAGCATGGAACATCAAAAATTATAGATACGTTTATGACGTATCAAGCATCCCCAAGCTTAACTCCTGCTCGTCCTCGAGTAGGTAAGTGATAAAAAGAATAATTTTTGAGGTGACATTCACCATCACAATCTTGATCAAACATTTGCAAGCATTGAAAGCTGGGATCAAAGTACTCTAAATTTGAGCATAAAAGATAAAGTTCTAACAATAAGACAAAGCAACTATGTTGCAACATGAAAGGATACAAACAAAGATTCATGAATAACAATGAATTGAAAGACATTTGTTTGTTTCACATATAGAAAACATAGCATAGTGGCATTCAGCATGTCCCTCATGGAGTAGCAGAACATAAATGCATAGGACACCTTCGAAGTTCATAAGGGTGACTAGATACAAATAGTTCAAGAACAAGCAATATCAACAATATGAATCAATCAATAAGTTTTGGGACAATTCACATAGAACTAAGAATGGCAACTATGCTCTCTTAATTGGTGCCTAAGGATAGAATGTGGAGACTCAATAATAGTGGAAGAAATGCCCTTCATAAAGGGAAGCAGGGATTTCAAGTCTCATAAAGAGCTTCCAAAAATTATGGTACTTGTTAGCTTTCAGCTTTCATTGCCCCTATCATAAGCATCTTGAAGTGATTAAGGTTAAAGTGAACAAAATATGGAGTATATGCTTGACAAAGTATAAGTTGGCAATCTCATGTCCTTGATTACGAGGTCCACTCCTCATGCTACTCAACTTTAGTTACCGGTAAGTTCTTGTCATAGTAAGTACATGTGTATCATGGAGAACCACCAACGGGGTACCCCTTGCTCCATGATACTAGAGCTATCCCATATCAAAATGACAAGGCAAGCACACAGTGAGCATCTTAGCAATCTTCTTATTTACCATGGGAAAATGGTGCTTTTTTCTCTCTTTCTTTTTTTCAATAACTCTTATTTTCTGTCTCTCCTTTTTTATAAGAAAAATGCTTCATAGATTGCTCACTGTGATGCTGCTGCAAGTTTCCATCATGATTAGGCATGGCTTAGGCTAGCGGCCCAGGCATTTCACTAACACATATATATAACTCCATGGACTTACAAGCTCCCCTTTTATTTCACACCGACGACATCCATAAACAAAAGAGCATGATATCAACTAGTTAGATATCCAAAAGTGTTGAAAGCGTTCCCCGTGGGAGCACGGTTCTACTAATCCCAACTTATAAGTGCAAGCATATACAACATAGATGACACAATGGTTCAAGTTTATTAGGGGCAAGAAAAATAAAGTTTGCCATCAAGTTTGTGAGAGCTTTAATCACTAACTTTCACACAACAAGTTTAATTTGGAAGATAGATAAAACAAGAATATACTTGGAATGGTGTAACACACCATGCATAGGAATTTATAGTGGACACTTTGGAATAACTTGGTTTCTTGGGAGTTGGATGCATGAGTAGAGCTTACTCAGTACAAGTGGAGGCTAGCAAAAGACTGGGAGCGACCAACTAAGAGAGCAATAATGGCCATAATCATGCAGAGTGACAAAACATTAAAAATCAAAGCATAAAGTGGTACCACAAGTCAAAAACAAAATGATCATAGAGGCTAAGGTGACTGTTTCATAGTCATAACATGGTGTGAGCATGTGGCAAGTCAACCCAAACAAAGCATCAAAGGAGAATACCACAATACTATGCTTTTGTATGCTAAAACACCGCATGATTCTTTCAAGGCACATTAAGCAATCTCAATTGTTTGGAACAACTCATGCTACAGCAATAATCACTAAGCATATGGTCAAAGCAACATCTAGCATGACATGATAAAGTCTAAGGCACAGTCAAAACATGGTCCCTTTTGTACCACTATAAGCATGAAGTTTCCTACTCTTTTCCAACACGATTCGACTTATTTGAAAAAACTCACAAAGATAATAATCAATAAAGATCATTGAGCATGTCTCAAAAATCTAGAAATAAGAACTAAAAATTTTCTAAGCACAATGTAGAAGAAAACTAAAGCTAAACGCAGTGCTAGCAAAAGTGAACACTCACAGAACAATAAAAATGAAAACTAGAGTGTTCTAGGCAATGAAAACAGAGTGTGCCTCTCTCCAAAAGAAGTGTGATGGGGTCCAACCAACTTATTCAAGAAAATGAAGAAAAATAAAACTAAGACGCTCTAAGAACAACACAACAGTGCATGAAGCAATAAAAACGAAGTGTCTAGAAAGACCTGAGATTTTTATTGATGAAGAAGGGGATGCCTTGGGCATCCCCAAGCTTTAACGCTTGTAACTCTTGAATATTTCTTGGGGTGACACGGGGTGGCATCCCCAAGCTTGAGCTTTTGTCCATTCTTCATCTCATTACATCATTCTTTCCTTACACCTGAAAATTTTCCTTCATACAAAACTTCACACAATCTTCATTAGCAACATTAGTGTATTCAAGATAATAAGTCTTTGGGTTTAGTTTCAAAACAGAAAAACTTTCATTAAAAACACAAGCTACTGAATAAATTCCCTTTAAAAATCTCAATTTACCAAAGAGAACTCAAAAAGAAACCGATAAGAGGCAAATGCAAATAATAGCAGAAATCCGTCAAAATAGACCAGCAGGTAAAACCCGATTTTTTTGAAGACCTTCTGTTGCTCAAATCGAAAAGTGTTGAACTAATGAAAGTTATATAACAACCCGGGTCATTTACTCAGAAAATTACATCTCAATCTGACTTATAGAGATTTTTCACAAATTGTTACAGTGGAGCACAAAAATCTGTTTCGGGACAGCAACTTCCCTATATCTTACTTCTCTCTCATTAGAGGTTATTATTGACACAAAAAACAAATAAAAAGGATAAGAAGAGGTTATTACAGATGCAATAACTTTGAAGATTCAACTAAAACTTTTGGGTTATCTCCCAATAAGTACTTTTCTTTAACGCCTTTAAGTTAGGCATGATAGATTGAGAAGATGCTTACATAAGAATATGAATTGAAGCAAAAGAGAGCATCAAAAATAAAATTCATAACACATTTAAGTCTAACCCACTTTCTATGAAAAATAATCTTGTAAAGAAATAAGTCATGAAAGCGCAAAGCAACAAGCATAGGAAATCAAAACAAGTGCAACTTCAAGATTTTCAACATAAAAAGGGGAAACTTAATATTATTGAGATGCATAAAACCATGTTTCCCTCTCTCATAATAACTTTCAGTAGAATCATGAATAAAATTAACAATATAACTATCACATAAAACATTCTTATCATGAGCCACATGCATAAAATGATTATTACTCACCATATAAGCATAGTCATTCTTATTAACCGTAATGGGAGCAAATTCAACAAAATAGCTATCATTATCATTCCCATCACCATAATCATCAAATATAGGAGGGATATTGTAATCACAATTAACTTGTTCCTCAATAGTTGGTGGACTGAAAATATCATATTCATCATTGTAATCATCATATATTGGAGGTAAAGTATCATCAAAGAAAATTTTCTCCTCCGTGCTTTGGGGACTAAAAATACCATGCTCAACAAAACTAGCCTCCCCAAGCTTAGACGGTTCCATAGAATTAGCAATAATTGTGTTCAAATAATTCATACTAATAACATCGTTATTAGTATGCAAATGAAGTTCCATTGGTTTTTTAATTTTCTCTTCAAACACTTCATGTACTAACTCAAGATAAATGCTATAAAGCTCTCTATTTTGTGGTTGTTTTCCATTAAGCATAACTAGTGAAAACAAGAAACAAAAAGACAAAATTACAGAATCTAAAGGAAATAACTTCGAGCACTCACATCGGAGGATGTGAGCATCTTTTACCTTACCTCCCCGGCAACGGCGCCAGAAAAGAGCTTGATGTATACGCACTTCTATTCTTGTAGACAGTTGTTGGGCCTCCAAGTGCAGAGGTTTGTAGAACAACAGCAAGTTTCCCTTAAGTAGATTACCCAAGGTTTATCGAACTCAGGGAGGAAGTGGTCAAAGGTATCCCTCTCAAGCAACCCTGCAATCAAGATACAAGAAGTCTCTTGTGTCCCCAACAAACCCAATACACTTGTCAGGTGTATATGTGCACTAGTTCGGCGAAGAGATAGTAAAATACAAGTAATATGGATGATTATAAATGGTAATGGAGGCAGAAAATAGCTTTTGACGGGGAGGAATATCCCCTGCAACGGCCCTAGAAAAGACTTTGATGTCGTGGAATAGACTAAAGGCAAACTGAAATAAAGATGGCAACATGCAAACATGTAACAAATCTAGTTGTGAACGGTGTTTTAATGCTTAGAAACAAGGCCTAGGGATCATACTTCCACTAGTGAACACTCTCATATAAATATATTCTCTTTATGATACTACCCTGAACTACTCTCCGGTTGGACACTCTAATCCACGGTAGGGCTACAAAAGCACTCCTCAAAGTTCGTCTTCCCCATCTAGATAACCCCACACTGTCACCCTGAGCGCTGGATGGTTCCAACAAACACCATAATTTCATAGAGACAACCAACTCAAAATATACTCATGATAAATATTTTAAAACTCTAGCCTAAGTGCCACCACGGCGTGCACGCTGTCACTTTCACACACGTGGGGAGAGCAGAGATCTATTGAAGCACTTGAGTATTTATGAACTCTAGCCTAAGTGCCACCACGGCGTGCACGCTGTCACTTTCACACACATGGGGAGATCCGAAGATCTATTAAAGCACTTGAGTAGCAGAGTAGATCTACTTGATTACAAAGCTCATGACCACAACATGATCACACATAGACAGAGAGAGAGATGAACACATAGCTACCGGTAGATCCCTTAGCCTTGAGGAAGAACTACTCCCTCCTCATGATGGGAATCAGCAACAGCGATGGAGATGGTGATGGATATCGATATGGGGGCAATTCCCCGTCCCGGCAGGGTGCCGGAACAGAGACTTCTGTCCCATGAATCTCCCTTTAGATGGCGGCGGCGCTGTGGACCTTTTCATGGATTTCTGCCCGCGTTAGGGTTTACGTCTCTGGGAGACGTATATATAGGAGAAAGGGGAGGCCGAGGGGGTGCCTGAGGCGGCCACACCTCCCCCAGGCGTGGGCCAGGCCTGGCCGCGTGGCCAGGGGGTTTGGGCCCCCGAGGCCCTCCTCCATATCGTCTTCTGGATCCATGTTCTCCTCGGTGAAATATTGACTTTGTCTTTTGTCCCGTCCAATTCCGAGAATATTCATTTTCTGGCTTTTCTGGAACCAAAAACAGAAGACAACAGGAAACTGGCACTGTGGCATCTTGTTAATAGGTTAGTTCGAGAAAGTTTATAAAAATACCTCAAAGTGTGGACAAAGCATAGCAAAGTTGATACTAAACAAGCATGGAACATTAGATACGTTTATGACGAATCAGCCACGCGACGCCGTAATGCCGCGCCACTGCCGCCCCTCGGCTCCCGTGACGGACCGGCGGGCACTAATTTCCCGCTGTTTTCGCTTTTCCCGCCCTCGCCGCTACACCCCTCCCACCCTCGCCGCCCCCTTCGGCCTATATAATCCGGCGACCTCACCGGCTCATTTCACTCACTTCCAACGCTCCTCACTTCCCCCTCGACAGCGCCCCAACTACAGAACTCCCACACTTCACACCATGGGCGAAAGGTACCTCGGCGACGGTGCGACGGCGAATGGCTTCAGCCACCACATCCTCCAGCCGTGGGAATCCCGCATGTTGTATGAGGCGGGCTACATGGCGCCGCCGGACATCCTCCTCCCGTCCGGCTGGAGGCTCAGCGCCGGTGGGATCTCGATTCCGCCGGAGCTGAAGCCCGAGGAGCTCGATGACGAGATCCAGGCGGCCATCGCCACCATGGATGACCCGGACCTCGCAGAGGATCTGGGAAACCGCGTCTTCTTGGAATAGCATCTCTCCCAGCGGCGGCAGCAGGCGCTGGCCTGCCACGAGGGGCCGCCGGGCTCGTCGCTAAAGAGGAACAACACGGCTAGGCGCCGCCGCTGGTGGAGTGCTCCCGGGCGCTCCCTCACCGTCGTGCTGGAGCGTGGAGCATATCCATGCCGGCAACGATCCCCGCCTCGGCTTCCCCCGTAACCCCACACCATCATCAAGCGCGAGGCTCCATCCTCCTGCCAACTGGCTACTGAGGACGATGGCCAGCCTGAGCTCTTCCTCCTCCGCTTCGGTCTCCTACTCGTCGGGCTCCGCGTCGGTGCGTTCTCCGCCGCTCCAGCCCGTTAAGCAGGAGCCAGATACGCTGGTCCGGTCGCCGCCGAGGACTAGGTCGCGTGGCATCGTCATCAACAAGCCACGGGCTCCGACGCCGCCCATCGGCCGTCTCCACCTTCGTAGGCCGAAGTCGCAGAACTGGGTGGTGCCCGTCAACAAGGATCCATTCACCATCAAGATGGCGATGGAGGAGTCCCTCCGGGAGGCGGCGCCGCAGCCGCCGGTGGAGCCATCCTCGCCGGACATACTTGAATGGTCCAGGGCGGACTAGGAGGAGACGGAGTGATATGTTGGGAACGTATTTATAATTTTTGATGTTCCATGCTTGTTTAGTATCTACTTTGCTTTGTCCACGCTTTGAGGTGTTTTCATATGTTGTCTGGTACTAACCTATTAACAAGTTGCCACAGTGTCAGTTGCTTGTTTTCTTTTGTTTTTGGTTCCAGAAAGGCAGAAAATCAATATTCACGGAATTGGACGGGACAAAAGCCAAAGTCAATATTTTACCGTGGGGAACATGGAGCCAAAGTACGAGACGGGGGAGGCACCAGGGGGGCACACCCCCTGGCGGCGCGGGCTAACCCTAGCTGTGCCTAGGGGGGTGCAGCCGCCCTGGTGGCCCCCTGCCTTGCCTCCTCGCCTATAAGAAGCCCCTGATGCCTAAACCCTAAGGACCCCGATCAATATTCGACGAAACCATCTGTAGCCGCAGCCACCATTGTCCCTAGATCGGGGGGATCTAAACCTCTTCCCGGCACCCTGCCGAAGGGGAGATCATCCCGGAGGCCCTCTTCTTCATCATGCCAGCCTCCGGTATGAAGCGTGAGTAGTTCCACCTTAGACTACGGGTCCATGTAGTAGCTAGATGGTTGTATATCCTCCTTGTGCTTTCATGTCTAGATCTTGTGAGCTCTGTTCATGATCAAGATCTCATCTATCTGTAATCATGCATGTTGTGTTTGCAGGAATCCGATGGATATTGAGATTACTATGTCATATTGATTAATGGTTTTGTCTTATTGATTCTATCATTTCTATGTTGTTTGTGATCTTGCATGCTCTCCGTTGTTAGTAGCTATCTTGGCCAAGTAGTTTCTAGTGACTCCAAGAGGGGGTATTTATGCTCGATAGTGGGTTCATGCCTCTACTTAATCAAGCGAAGTGACGGAAATATCTACGGTTGTAGATGTGCTCTTGCCACTAGGAATAAAACAACGGTCTCTTGTTCATGGAACAAGTGGATTGTTTACCTTACACACTTTGCTTAAAGCAGTTGTCTATTGCTTGCAAATTAATACTGGAAGGGGTTCGGATGATAACCTGAAGGTGGACTTCTAGTCATAGATGCAGTTGGATGGCGGTCTATGTATATTGTTGTATTGCCCAGTCGAATCTCATAGGATATTTTTGTCTAGTATTCAATTGTTATTCCTTGCTCAGTCCTGTCAATTGCCCTGCTGTAATTTGTTTACCCTGCATGCCATGTTTGTTTATCTAAGGAGAACACCTCTAGTGAACTATGGACCCATGGTCCAATATTTACCATTGATACATCTTCCACTATTACTGTTTACTTGCTTCAAACCATCATCACCTTTCACACCATACAGTTAATCTACAGCAATCGGTGAGATTGACAACCTCACTGTTAGTTGGGGCAAAGTCTTGAGTTTGTGTTGTGCAGGTTTTCGCGTTGCTTGCAACACCTGTGTGACATTTCCTTCCTCCTACTGGTTCGCTAACCTTGGTTTCTTACTGAGGGAAAACTTGCTGTTTTGCTGCTTCATACCTTCCTCTTGGGACCTGCCAACAAAGCGTCCACCACGCATCAAGACATTTTCTGGCGCCGTTGCCGGGGAGGCTAAGGACGTCTTCACAAGGGGAGTCCTTCTCAACCTTTCTATTTACTTTGTTTTTAGTTTTCTTAGTTTCTTTTGCTTGGTTTTGTTTGCCTCTTTTTATCAAAACCACCAAAAAATTAGTTTAGTTTGGTTTGCTTTCTCTTATCAAAAAACACACAAAAAATTGTTCATGCTCTAGTTGCTAGCATGTCTGGTTTTGGTCCAATATCTATGACACCTATGGAAAAGATCTTTAATTTTAAGCAAAAAAGTGAAGAGAGTTTCAAAGAAGCTTGGTCTAGAATCTCTGCTTTACAAAGGGAAACTGAGCATAAGATGAGTTTTAGCTTGGTTATTAATAGTTTTTACCACGGTATTGCTCTTTGTTATAGATATGCTTTGGATGCCGTGGTTGAGAAAGATATTTTTCAATGTACTGAGGATGAAGCTTTTTATGCCATAAAGAAATTGATTATAATTTATAATATGCCTGGCAAGTCTGATTCCTCTTTTATAGATATTTTCGCTAGGTTGAACACTCTTGAGTCCAGTACTGCTACTTTGAACAGTTGCTATCACACACTTAGGGAGTACCATGGTTATGTTCCAATAAATTCTGAGCCTTCAAAGTGGTTTCCCACAATCAAAGTCTCTATAAATAGTGCAACTTTTGATGCTCGCTGTGATATCATGTCTGAATTTTGCCTTATGCCTAAAGATATTTATAAGTCTTTGGGGACTTTCTAAAGGAGGAGAAGAAATATCTCTTACTAATAATACAACTTTATTTCCCATTGGAATAGCTGAAGTTATATTCATAAAAATCTCAGGGAAAATGGTGTCTACTAATTATCTTATTATTGAATGTGTAGGCAAAGGACATATTACACTTGAAAGATCCCTACTGAAACACCTTGAAGCAATAATAAATGTGGGAAAAGGCATTATGTATTTTTCTCCTCCAGTAAGCAATCATATTTTCTCCAAAGAGAAGAAGAAAGGTAAGAAAGGTAGGAGCAAGAGAGTTGATGTTAATGCTTCTTCATTTGAAAATAATTGATTTCTTGCTTCTTGTGCCTAACTTAAAGGCGTTAAAGAAAAGTACTTGTTGGGAGATAACCCAAGAGTTTTATTGAGTCTTGGAAGTTATTACTTCAGTAATGACCTATCCTTATCCTTTTTTTGCTTTTTCTTCCAGGAATGACCTCTAATGAGAGGAAAGTAAGATTTGGGGAGTTGTTGTCCCGAAACAGATTTCTGTCCTCCACCATAAAAATTCGTGAGGAGTCTCTGTAAGTCAGATTGACCTGAAAATTTACAAATAAATCCCCCAGTATGTTAGCTAACGAAATTCAACACTTTTTGATTTGAGCAACAGAAGGTCTTCGAAAAAATCGGTGTCTACCTACTGGTCTGCTTTGACAGATTTCTGCCATTATTTGCATTTGCTTCTTATCAATTTCTTTTTGAGTTCTCTTTTGGGGAATTGAGATTTTTAAAGGAAGTTGCTTCAGTAGCTTGTGTTTTTCGTGAATTTTTGTTGTTGTTCCAAACATAAACCCAAGGTTCTATTATCTTTTGAATACACTAATGTTGCTAATGAAGATTGTGTGAAGTTTTGTATGAAGGAAAATTTTCAGGTGTAGAGAGAGAATAATGTAATAAGATGAAGAATGGACAAAAGATCAAGCTTGGGGATGCCACCCCAGTGTGAACCCAAGAAATATCCAAGAGGTACAAGCGTCAAAGCTTGGGGATGCCCTGTTGTGTTGTTCTTGGAGCGTCTTAGTTTTCGTTTCATTTGCTTAGTTTGTTTAGTTTGCTTGAATAAATTAGTTTGGACCCCTGTTCTCGCTGTGTTATTTAAAATAAGTCAATTGGTGTTGGAAAGGAGTAAAAAGTTCTTGCTTGAAAGTGCAAGAGGAGCTTGCTTTGACTGTGACTTAGACTTTATCATGTCATGCTAGGTGTTGTTTTGACCTTATGCTTAGTGATTATTGCTGTAGCATGACTTGCTCCAAATCATTGAGAGTTCTTAGTGTGCCTTGAAGGATTCATGCGTTGTTTTAGCATACAAAAGCATAGTATTGTGGTATTCTCCTTTGATGCTTTGTTTGGATTGACTTGGCACATGCTCACACCATGTTATGACTATGAACAAGTCACCATAGCCTCTATCATTTAGTCCTTGACTTGTAGTACCACTCTATGCTTTGATTAGTAATGTTTTGTCGCTCTGCACGATTATGGCCATTATTGCTCTCTTAGTTTGTTGCTCCCAGTCTTTTGCTAGCCTCCACTTGTATGAGTAAGTTCTACTCATGCTTCCAACTCCCAAGAAACCAAGTTATTCCAAAGTTTCCACTATAAATTCTTATGCATCGTGTGTTACACCATTCCAAGTATATTCTTGTTTTCATCTATCTTCCAATTAAAAAGTATTTTGTTATGTGAAAACTTAGTGATTAAAGCTCTCACGAACTTGATGGCACACTTTATATTCCTTGCCCCTAATAAACTCGAACCATCGTGTCATCTATGTTGTATATGCTTGCACTTATACGTTGGAATTTGCAGAACCATGTTTTCATGGGGAACGTTTTCAACATTGCACTTGTACTTTGTACACAGTTGATATCATGCTCTTTTGTCTATGGATTTCCCCAGTGTGAAATAAAAAGGGAGCTTGTAAGTCCATGGAGTTATGTATTTTGTGTTAGATAAACACATGTGCCTCTATCCTAAGCCATGCCTAATCATGGTGGAAACTTGCGGTATCACCATAATGAGCAATCTGTGAAGCATCCTCAATAAAACCTATGCAAATAGCAAATAAAAAGATCGTTGAGATGCTCATTGTCTGCTTGCCTTATCATTTTGGTTATGGGATAGCTCATGTACCATGTGCAAGGGGTACCCCGTTGGCGGTTCTCTATGATACGCATGTACTTATTGTAGGGTTCGCAGCATAGAAAACAAAAAATTTCCTACGATGTGAACTATGTACCAAGATCTATCTATTAGATACAAACAACGGGCGGATGTATATCCGTAGAGAACATACCCTTGAAGACCGACAAAGCTTAACGAGTTCAACTCGTGGTTGATGTAGACGATCTCTTGCCGATCTCAAGATCGAGAGGAAGTCCTAGCGCCGCAAATCAGCAGTGCATCCGTTCTTGCACACACGTTCGAGGCACCGAGCAACCTCCACCTCCTCGCTCCAGCGATGCAGCGGAAGCACAACTCTTTCTTTCCGAATAGCCACCGAGAACATGTATCTCGCTAGTCCGAGACCATGTGGGATAAATTCTAGAGGGGGAGAGAGATCCTTCACGAGGAGGTGTGAGTGAGAAGTGAGGAGAGGGGTGCCTTTTATAGTAGGAGGGGGGGACCCCAAGGGGGTGGCCAGCACATGGGGGCTGCCCCCTTGCCCTCCCCTCTTCATGTGGGTGGACACTCCACTCACAAAAATCCATTCATATCCCTCCACTCAAAATCCCACTCAAACTTGCCATTAAATTTCCACCAAATTTAATGCAAACTCTCATTAAATAAAACTCTTTTATTTTATTCAGAATTTTGTCAATTACTTTAATGACAAACATTCACAAATAACCCCTTGCTAGAATTCTATTTCACATGCATAACTACTTTATGCAATTTCACGAAAACTTTGTTTCGGTATCTTGTGAAATAAATTCCTGCGCTTGTTCATTCTTTCGGCATGAAACTTTTGCTCCAATTGGATGTCGGTGTCTCTTAAGTGTGTCACCCTACGGTTCGTGAATAATGCGGACATGATCGAGACCCCTCTCGGATCAATAATCAGAAGCGGGATCTGGACACCCATATTGACTCCCACACATTCAGTGATGACTTTCTTGTGATCGTCGGAACCTTTTACGCTAGTATCTTAATCCCTTTGTTTCACGATATATTACATGTCTGAGATTCCATCATCGGTATCTCCATACCTAGTTTGATCTCGTTACTGACATGCACTCTTTTCTCGTTCCCGTGATATAACATTCTAGTGATCAAATCACTTGCTTGCAAGATAATCAATGTGATATCACCGAGAGGGCCCAGAGTATATCTATCCGTCATCGGGATGAACAAATTCCACTCTCGATCCATGAGCCTCAACATGACACTTTATTAGTTCTGAATCCATCTTTATAATCACCCTGTTACGGTGTGACGTTTAATGTTATCAAGAAACTCTGTCGGTGTTAGTGATTGACATGATCTCATGGTCTAAGGATTAGGATCACTTCGTAAGTTGTTATAGCAATATAAACTCAATGACTTTTATCGTAATGCTATACTTCGGATGAATGTTCATCACACCATTACACTAATGTTGTGATCCCGTTATTAACAACATCCAATGTCCATGAACAGGAAACCTTGATCATCTTGTTAATCAACGAGCTAGTTTATGAGAGAGGCATAACTAGGAACTTTGTTTGTTTATTAAACACACATGTATTAATGTTTCCGTATTAATACAATTATAGCATGCAAAATAAACATCTATCATATACTTGGAATACACATAATAAACACTTTATTATTGCCTCGCAGTCATATTCCTTGGTCTCCCACTTGCACTAGAGACAATAATCTAGTTACATAGTGATAAATCTAACACCCATCGAGTTCGTGTTGATCATGTTTTGCTCTAGGAGAGTTTTAGTCAACGGATCCTACATTGAGATCCGTATGTACTATAAATCTTTATATCTCCATCCTTGACATGCTCGCGGATGGAGTGAAACCGCGCTTAATATGCTTGGAATGCTTGTGAGACCTTGGCTCTTTGGCATTGGTAATGGCACCATTGTTGTCACAATAGATCACCATTGGGTCCAACGTTTGTAACCACTCCTAGTTCGGATATGAACTCCTTCATCCAAATCGCTTCGAGCCGCTCAAGCAAAGAACATATTCGGCCTCCGTTGTTGATTCCGCCACCAGAGGTTGTTTGGAGCTCCTCCAACTAACCGCTCCGCCATTCATGAGAAATACGTATCCGGATTGAGACTTAGAGTCATCCGGATCGGTGTCAAAGCTAGCGTCAACATAACACTTAGCAACGAGCTCTTATTCACCTCCGTATACAAGAAACATATCCTTATTTCTTCATAAGTACTTAAGGATATTCTTGACCGCTATCCAGTGTTCCGAACCTGGATCCGATTGGTACCTACTAGTCAAACTAATAGCATGTGCCACATCCGGTCTTGTACATAGCATGGCGTACATTATAGAGCCTATGGCTGAAGCATAGGGGACTTTGTCCATTATCTCTCTTTCTTCCGCCGAAGCCGGACTTTGAGTCTTACTCAATGTCTTGCCTTGCAACATAGGTAAGAACCCCTTCTTACTTCCGTCCATTTTAAACTTCTTTAAAATCTAATCAAGGTATGTACTTTGCGATAGACCTATTAGGCGTCTAGATCTATCTCTATAGATCTTTATGCCTAATATGTATGACGCTTCACCTAGGTCCTTCATTGAAAATTTGCTGTTTAGATAACTTTTAACACTGTTTAAAAGATCTATATCATTCGATCAATAATATGTCATCCACATATAATATCGAAATGCCACATTGCTCCACTTACTTTCTTGTAAATACAAGCTTCTCCATAAGTTTGGACAAATCCAAACTCTTTGATCACCTCATCAAAGCGGAGATTCCAACTTCGTGATGCTTGCTTCAATCCATAGATGGATCTGAAGCTTGCACACCTTGTTAGCATCCTTAGGATCGACAAAACCCTTTGGTTGTATCATATACAACTCATCTTCAATATTACCATTGAGAAAGCGGTTTTGACATCCATCCGCCATATCTCATAATCGAAATATGCAGAATTGCTAACATAATCCTAATCGACTTTAGCATCGCTACGGGAAGAATGTCTCATCGTAGTCAACTCCTTGAATTTTTGAAACCCCTTTGCGACAAGTCGAGCTTTATAGACGGTCACATTACCATCAAGATCAGTTTTCTTTTGAAAATCCATTTTTTCTCCACGGCCTTTCGGTCGTGAGGTAATTCCACCAAGTTCCAAACTTGATTTTCATACATGGACTCCATATAGGATTTCATGGCTTCTAACCATTTGTTGGAATCCAGGCTCATCATCGCTTCTTCATACGTCGCAGGGTCATCATTTTGATCAACCATGAAATTCATGACAAGATTTCCGTACAGCTCGGGAGCTGCACGCGTCCTGCTAGACCTGCGAGGTTCGGTAGTATTCTCTTTTGGAGTTTCATGATCATTATCATTAGTTCCCTCTTCAACTGGTGAAGCCAACTCCGGAACTACTTCTGGCGCTGCGCTACTTGCCACACTTTGAAGAGAAGGTTCAATAACCTCTTCGAGTTCTACCTTCCGACTACTCACACCTTTCGCGAGAAACTCTTTCTCTAGAAAGGATCCATTCTTGGCAACAAAAACCTTGCCCTCGGATCTGTGATAGAAGGAATACCCAATAGTTTCCTTAGGGTATCCTATGAAGACGCATTTTTTCGCTTTGGGTTCGAGTTTATCCGGTTGAAGTTTCTTCACATAAAAATCACATCCCCAAACTTTAAGAAATGACAGCTTAGGTTTGTTTCCAAACCACAATTCATACGGTGTCTTTTCAACGGATTTAGATGGTGCCCGATTTAAAGTGAATGCAGCAGTTTCTAGTGCATAACCCCAAAATGACAACGGCAAGTCCGTCAGAGACATCATAGATCGAACCATATCTAATAAAGTACGATTACGACGTTCCGACACACCATTTCACTGTGGTGTTCCGGCAGGTGTGAGTTGTGAAACAATTACACACTCTTTCATGTGAGTGCTAAACTCGTAACTTAGATACTCACCTCCACGGTCGGACCGTAGAAATTTGATCTTTCTATTACGATGATTTTCCACTTCATTCTGAAATTCCTTGAACTTTTCAAAGGTTTCAGACTTGTGTTTCATCAAGTAGATATAACCGTACCTACTCAAAGCATCCGTGAAAGTAACAAAATAACGATATCCACCTCGCGCTGACACACTCATTGGACCATATACATCAGAATGTATGATTTCCAATAAATCTGTCACCCGTTCCATTGAACCGGAAAACGACGTTCTAGTCATCTTGCCCATAAGGCATGGCTCACATGTATCAAATGATTCAAAATCAAGTGATTCTAAAAGTCCATCTGAATGGAGCTTCTTCATGCGTTTAATGCCAATATGACCTAGATGGCAGTGCCCCATATATGCGGATATATCATCATTAAGTTTAATCCTTTTAGCATCAACATTATGAATATGTGTAACATTATCATCGAGATCTAATAGAAATAAACCATTCATCATCGGTGCATGACCATAAAAGATTTCATTCATATAAATGGAACAACCATTGTTCTCGGATTTAAATGAATAACCACTTCGCATCAAACACGATCTAGATACAATGTTCATGCTCAGTGCAGGCACCAGATAACAATTATTTAAGTTTATAACTAATCCCGACGGCAAATGGAGAGGCAGCGTTCCTGCCGATACGCATCTTGACCTCACCCCTTGCTAGCGGTCTTGACCTCACCCCTTGCTAGCGGTCGCTTGTTCCGCAGCCCCTGATTCGAGTTACAAATATTAGCAACTGAATCAGTATCAAATACCCAAAGCATCATGAGCACTAGTCAAGTACACATCAATAACATGTATATCATATATACCTTTGTTTGCCTTGCCGCCTTCTTGTCTCCAAATACTTGGGGCAGTTTGCGCCAAAGGCGATCCTCTTACAATAGTAGCACTCAGATCGACTTAGGTCCAACTCGGGTTTCTTTTCAGCGGCAACAGTGCTTGCCGCCCTTACTTCCCTTCCGTTTTCCCTTCTTGTCTTTCTTGAAACCAGTGTTCCTATTGATCATCAACACTTGATGTTCCTTTTTGATCTCCACTTCTGCAGTATTAAGCATTGACAGAAGATCGGGGAGAGACTTCTTCATGCCTTGCATATTATAGTTCATCACAAAGCTCTTATATCTAGGTGGCAGAGATTGCAGAACACGATGGATGCCTAAGAAATGGGAATCGTTATTCCCAAGGACACAAGCTTATCGGCGTAACCCGACATCTTGAGTACATGCTCACTAACGGATCTGTGCTCTTCCATCATGCAGCTAAAGAACTTTTCTGAAGCATTGTAGCTCTCTCAAGAAGATGTGTGTCAAAATCATTTTCAACTCACCCATTGTATCAAATGCATTGCTTTCAAAACGCTTTCAAGTTCGCTCTAGCCCATATAATATGCCGAATGAACTAAGTTGTGGTCCTCCGACGAGTCTGATAGACATTTTTCTCCTCGTCAGGGGCATCCTCAAAAGGTGGGGGGCCTAGTGGCGCTTCTAGCACGTATTGCTTTTGTGCAGCAGAGAGGAGAATCCTCAAATTCATGGCCCATTCGGTAAAGTTGCTACCGTTCGTTGCAAGTTTCTCTTTCTCCATGAACACATTGAAATTAAAAGCAGGTGGTGCCATCTACAACAGAATTTGTTAAGTTTAGACTAAGTGTATGGTAGATTAAGTTCAACTAATCCATATTACAAATGAACTCCCACTCAAAAACGACATACCTCGTGCCTTTTTAGTGATTACATGAACCAAATCCACTATACCAAGTCTGATCATCACGTGAGTCGATATAGCTTCAAAGGCGAGCATCAAATGGGCATCATATCTACTATATGACTCATGCTTAACCTTTCGGTCTGTGTTCTGAGGCCATGTTTGTACATGCTAGGCTCGCCAAGTTAGAACCTTAGTATTCGCGTGTGTAACTGTTTTACACCCGAAATATGGTCGTGGATCCAAGAATACCGTCTTGGAGCGTCAAAACATAATCGGTGCATACTAATGGAAGAACACATTCTTATCTTGATATTTAAATGAGGTATCATCTTATTATGCTAACAAAGCGCTAAACAAGCAATATAAGATGCTATCAAACATCACATGTTTATTAGTGAAATGATATGGTTCCCGCATATGATCTCTATCATGTGCATCGTGGTATGATCACTATCATACCTATATGTGTAAGCCCAAGGTCTATGGAGATTACACATTATGTATGTTGTAAGAGTATCATCTCATACTTCTACTTACAACATCACCATATCATAACACTAGCCCAGCAACAATCTAAACTAGACGCCTCTAATTTATCTATTGCAAGTTTTACGTGGCTTAGGGCTTTCGAGATAGAACCGTTCTTACCTACGAACATGAACCACAACGAGGATAACCAAATTGTTGACAACTCGTTGCAAAATAGATATTGACTATAGTAGGAGAGACAGACACCTGCTAGCCACTTATGCAAACTAGTTGCATGTCAAGCGTGGAACAGGTCTCATGTGCGAGGACATGTAAAGTTTGTCCGGGCCGCTTCATCCCACTATGCCACCAATATACAAAATTACAAATAAGGAGCAACAACATGATCATCATCGCCCACATACTCATATGTGTACTACCCGTGTAAAGCATCTACGCATAGATTCGACTCTGATACCACTGTAGGGTTCGCAGCATAGAAAACAAAAATTTCCCTACGATGTGAACTATGTACCAAGATCTATCTATTAGATACAAACAACGGGCGGATGTATATCCGTAGAGAACATACCCTTGAAGACCGACAAAGCTTAACGAGTTCAACTCGTGGTTGATATAGACGATCTCTTGCCGATCTCAAGATCGAGAGGAAGTCCTAGCGCCAAAATCAGCAGCATCCGTGCTCGCACACACGCTCGAGGCACCGAGCAACCTCCGCCTCCTCTCCCAGCGATGCATGAAGCACAACTCTTTCTTGCCGAATATCCACCGGGAACATGTATCTCGCTAGTTCGAGACCATGGGGGATAAATTCTAGAGGGGTGAGAGATCCTTCACGAGGAGGTGTGAGTGAGAAGTAAGGAGAGGGGTGCCTTTTATATGAGGAGGGGGGAACCCCAAGGGGGTGGCCGGCGCATGGGGGCTTCCCCTTGCCCTCCCCTCTTCATGTGGGTGGACACTCCACTCACAAAAATCCATTCATATCCCTCCACTCAAAATCCCACTCAAACTTGCCATTAAATTTCCACCAAATTTAATGCAAACTCTCATTAAATAAAACTCTTTTATTTTATTCAGAATTTTGTCAATTATTTTAATGACAAACATTCACAAATAACCCCTTGCTAGAATTTTATTTCACATGCATAACTACTTTATGCAATTTCACCCGAAAACCTGTTTCGGTATCTAGTGAAATAAATTCCTGCGCTTGTTCATTCTTTCGGCATGAAACTTTTGCTCCAATTGGATGTCGGTGTCTCTTAAGTGTGTCACCCTACGGTTCGTGAATAATGCGAACATGATCGAGACCCCTCTTGGATCAATAATCAGAAGCGGGATCTGGAGACCCATACTGACTCCCACACATTCAACGATGACTTTCTTGTGATCATCGGAACTAAAGGGTTTCGCGGCATAGTAAATCAAAATTTTCTATGGATGCGAACAGAGGGAAAGCCAAGATCTAATCTAGGAGATGCAAACAACGAGAGAGATTGGATTAGAACTTCATACCCTTGAAGATTCAAGCCGTGAACGCTCGTGAACGTGGGTGATGTAGTCGCATCGCTTCTCCTCCTCGCGATCCGATCCGATCTAGCACCACAAGTGGCGGTGCCTCCGTGAGATGCACACGTGCAGCACCTCGACGTCCCCTCCTTCCTCGGACCAGCAAGTATGGTGGAGAGACGGATTGGATCTACAACACGACGGCGTGGTGTATATGGTGGAGAATTTCACAGCAGGCTTCGCCTACAAGCATCGAGGAGGAGAGGAGGCAGAGGTGCTAGGGTTGGAGGAAGGTGTAGGGTGTTGCGCGCCCAGCCCTCTATATAGAGGGGTGGCGCAGCCCTCAGCCCCTCCCCAAGGCCAAGGCCCCCAAGGAGGAAGAGTGGGGGGCAAGGAAACCCCCCCTTCTAGAAGCTCTATCTAGAGTTTAAACCTCTCTTGGCCGGCTGGGCCCTATGGGGCCTTGTGCCCCTGGCACAATGCGGCCAGGGAACTCCCTCATAGGCCCATGCCCTCTCCCGGAAGGTGGGGCCACGTTGGTCCCCTTCCGGAAGGTTCTAGAAGCTTCCGGTACAATACCGATTAACCCGGAACAAATCCGAACTCCAAAAACCGCACTGCCTTATATGAATCTTATTCTCCGGACCACTCCGGAACCTCTTGTGATGTCCCGGATCCCATCCAAGACTCCGAACAAAAACTCATAAACCAATTATCCAATCTATCCTAGCATCGAGACACGTTAAGTGTGACCCTATGAGTTCGAGAATATGCAGACATGATCTTCTATCAATAATCAACAACGGGGTCTGGAAACCCATATTGACTCCCACACATTCATCGATGATCATATCGGATGAACCACGATGCCAGGATTCAATCAATCCCATATATATATTCCCTTCGTCTCGCGATATTTTACTTGCCCGAGATTCGATCGCTTGCATCATACCTAGTTCAATCTGCTCACGTTAGTACTTCACTGTTCCGAATCCGATATCACTTTGTGATTAACCTTAACCACATGCTTGCAAGCGGTGTTGATATCGATTAAGTGGGCCCAAGTATATCTCTCCAACTTGGGAGGGACAAATCCCATCTCGATACATACAACCCAACAGATACTTTCCGATCACCTGAGAGACACCTTTATGATCACCCTCTCATAGGATGACGTTTGATGACCTCAAAGCTTTCTTCCGATACCAGGGAGTTGTATTATCTCATGGTCTAAGGAATACAATATTTGACATAAGAAAAGCTTCGCAAAGACGAACACGATGACACGATCTAATTGCTTCGCTTAGTTTGGGTATGTCCACCATATCATTCTCCCAATGATATGATCCCATTATTAATTGACAACTCGTGTCAATGGTTAGGAAACCTTAACCATCATTAGTCAATGAGCTAGTCCATAGAGGCGTACTAGGGACACGGTGTTGTTCACAAACCACACAAGTATTAAAGTTTCCGCTTAATGCAATTCTAGCATGGAATATAAACATTATCATGAACAATAATTATAATAATAACATCTTTATTATTTCCTCTAGGGCATAATTCCAACAGTCTCCCACTTGCACTAGAGTCAATAATCTAGTTTACATCTGACAACAATCTCACACCCATGGCACTGAGGTGATGATCATGTTTTACACGTGGAAGAGGTTTAGTCAATGGATCTGCAACATTCAGATCTGTATGTACTTTGCTAATCTTCAGATCTCCATCTGCTATATAATCTCAGATTATATGAAACTTGCGGTTGAAATGCTTGGTCTTTGGATGATATCTTAGTTCCTTAGCGAGTGCTATGGCGCCTGTTGTCACACAATATCTCCAGTGGGTCCAATGCACTTGGAACCACGCCAAGCTCAGTGATGAAGTTTCTGATCCAAACTCCTTTACTTGACGCTTCTGCAGCAGCCATGTATTCCACTTCATCGTAGATCCCGATCACGCTTTACTTGCAGCTTCTCCACTCACGGCTCCTCCATTCAAAATATAAATGTATCCCGTTCGAGATTTAGAATCATCCTTGTCGATTGTCGAAACTAGCGTCGACATAACCTTTACGACGAAATGTTCATCACCCCATAGACTAAGAACATTTATTTAGTCCTATTTAGGTACTTTAGGATGTTCTTCACGGCTGTCCAAAGGTTCCACTCGATCACTTTGATACCGCCACAAACTAAGAGCATTGGACACATCCGGTCTAGTACACAGCATGTCATGCATGATAGAACCTATGGCCGAGGCATAAGGCACTTTGCTAATAGCTTCCCTATCATTTACCGTAGCTGGACACTGAGCCTTGCTCAATATCTTACCTGACAACATAGGCACTTAACCTTTCTTTGCCTTATCCATTCGAACCTTTTCAACTTTGTCTAGGTATGTACTCCGGCTTAAAGCTATCAAAGGCCTTTGTCTATCTCTATAGATCTTGATGCCCAATATATAAGCAGCTTCACCTAGGTCTTTCATTGAAAAACACTTGTTCAAATAACTCTTCACATCGTTAAGCATGTTAATGTCATTTCCAATAATCAATATGTCATCCACATATAGTACCAGAAACGTCACCGATCTCCCACTCACTTTCTTGTAGATGCAAGCTTCGTAGCAATTTGGAACAAATCCAAAGCTCTTGACCACTTGATCAAAACGAAGGTTCCAACTCCGAGATGCTTGCTTCAGTCCATAAATGGAACGCTGAAGTTTGCATACTGTAACATCCCCAAATTCATATTTCAAAACTCATTCATATCATCTAAGCATTCATCATCATGTAGGGTTCTTCTCAAAAACAGAAACTTATGCTATGATTTCATGTGAGTAAATTTCACTCATTAGGCCATCACCTTTTGAAACTTGAAAGATATAGAACTTGTTTGCTTGCCCACTATGGGAATGATTGGGTATAAAAGTTTAACCAAAATATTCAAATTAGAAATAATTTCCAAAACCTCCATTTCAAACATTTGCAAATGATGCATAGTCTCTGTTTATTTGAAATCTAAGTCGACCAAACCTTTGCAAGGCAATCCCACAAGTCTTGACTCATTTCTCGAGACCAAGTCACCCCTCAAAACCTCAAAAGATTTGAATTCAAATTGAGTTTGAAACCATTTGAAAACATAACCAGAAAATCAATTAGAAAAGAAAAGAACTAAACAATAGAAAAGGCCGAGGCCAGAAAGTGGCCCAGAGAGAAACGAGCCCAACTAGCCCACCCGGGATTTCTTTCTTCTCACGCTACGACGCACATACCAACATTTAACGGACCCCACCCCATCTTTCACATCGTCACGACAAGCGGCCCTGCCCACGCCGTCATCGCCTTTCCCAAACCTCGCCACGACCACGCCGCCGCATCGCAGTGATCGCCGATGATGGCGCTGCTTAATTGGGCCATTAAACGCAGCGTTTTGTCGAGGCACCCGCTATAAGATCCCCACCTCCCACGATCATTTTCCCCCATCAATCACACGCCACGCCACCAGTCTGCCCACGACTGCTGTAACCGGCAGCATCGACGACTCCGGCGATCGATTCCGTGAGCCTTGACCGCCTTCTCTCGATCAAACAAGGTTACTCAAGATGTTCTACACACCCGACGATTTCTCTTGCTCGTCGTGACCTAGGTCGTCGTCTCCATCCACGCATCGAACCACCTGCCGCCGCTTGACTCGACGACCAATTCGTAAAACCCGAGCACCCTGCCCCTCTTTCACGCAAGTCGTTCTCCTGCGTTCAGACAACTTCGATGCCTGGCTCATGATAGGCGACGCCAAACCTCGGCAAGCACCACGCAAGCGACCACGCCGCTACATCTCGACGAGCTCCTAAAGCCGCAAAGACGCCCGCAAGCCGCACCACGACGAGTTTCAAGAACCTCCGGCGAACTCGTAAGACCTCTCTCTCGCGGACGATGTAGAACGGCGCCGCCAGAGTCGCCACGCCGCCCGTTAGCACCGCCACGCACCGTTCGGCTCGGTGATTTGGACCGTTGGATCTGCATCATAGGGCTAGGATAGAACCTTGATCGAAAGGTAACGCGATCCGAGCCGCCAGATCCCACTTAGATCGTGCGGTCCACCGAGCGATCCGCCAAGCGGTAGGCACCAGTTAGGATGCGACGCGTGGCAGGATTTAAATCAAAAACAGAATTTAAAACCAGATTTTGATCCAAACTTTAAACTGCTATAACTTTTGAATGCCACGTTAGATTTTTACAAATTTTATATCGTTGGATTCAGTGAAACAAGACCTTTCTGAATATCCAATTTGTTTAACAGATAGTAATCATTAAAATGACTTTATTTGTGGAATCATATTTTAGGATATTTTGAGTATAGTTATGATTTGGTAATTGGTTTTAAAATTAAATAAGTTTGTTTTGGCAAAATTTGGTGACCTGTTATGAATCAGTATCATGCACATGCTTGGTAAAAATTCCCAAAGTCACCACTTAGTAAAATTCTTGCATGCATGCATTCATATTATTTTTGATTGAATATATTGTGTGAAATTGAATGCTATAATTTTTCTTGTAGATTTTGCTAGTGATTGTGATTGTGAAGAGTGTTGCTCTCCCCACTACCAAGGCAAGTGATATTTACATGAATATTTTTATCCTGTGTTTTGAACTAGCATTAGATATTTTGCTATAGTATTGCATGTTATTTTGTCTAATGCAAAAGTTGGGAAATCCTATGTAGTCTAGTAGAATTGCTTAGGAATTTTCCCTAAGATAAGTTGCCATACTTTGCTTAGCCTAGATATATAGCAAACAAGGGTTGGTGAAAAACTACACTTACTATGAAGAAACATATTTCTAAGTCATGAGACATATACTTTCCTAATAAAACCACTAAGTCAAATGAACCTCCTGGGTGGAAGGGAAGAATGGGTTATGTTGAGTGGTTACACAAGGCCATGGACTTGGGTTGTGTATCTCACTTGTGGTAAGCCACCCAGGCACAAAGGGATTTGGAGGCCAAGTGTTGAGAAAAGCTTACAGTGCAACCACTTGGCAATATGGGCTCTGCCTTGATCATATAGGTTGCTAGAACTTGGTCATTTGGACAGTTGGTGGTAGATGGGATGATAGGTTGGAACGCGTCCATTTGACTAAGGAAAAGCATCTGAAAGGTCCTGTCTTGGGAAACCAAGTCTGGTGGGGAAAGTGCACAACCTCTGCAGATGGAAAATCTAAGTACTTAGCCTAGTCCAAGGCAATGGACACTTTTGAGCATCAAGACATGGAAGCTACAAGAATCTCATCACTCCAATTTCTAAGTAAAATTTATGGGTGAACAAGGGTGAAGACCCCAATGTCTATTGGTGGATCTTTGGGAATGTTTTGACAAAGAAAACTTAGTGTTTTCAACTAATAGGTAAAACCTATTTTAAGCAAAGCCAAGCTACACTTAGCCAAAATGCATATAGTAATATAGTCCACTTAAAATATACTAAGGTATCACTTGCCAATACTATTCCAAAGTATTGACCCTCCGTGGTCAGTAACTTGTGATGTTGCAGGTTATTCCGATGATGATTAGGAGTCATGAGTCTACACTCAACATGCTTGCCAGTGGCACATGAAGATGAAGACTTATGTTTATTTGCTTATTCCTTCAAACTCTTATATTAGGCCTATGGCCATGAGTTGTAAAAGACTATGTTTTATCTCCGGAATGAATGTAATAAACGACCTTTGTATCTGTGTACTTCATCTTAAACTGTGGATGCTAGCATTGATCCGTGGACTAGCATTGCAATCACAGGATCCTTTCCTTTATAAAGGAGGGTCTAACAGATGGTATTAGAGCACTGTGTTGCCTGTAGGATTATGACCCTAGGATTTGAAAACCACTAAGGAAAAAATTTCAACTACTTCTACACTTTTCTATTCTTCTCGTAAAACTTTTCTAATCTTTTCATTCTCAACTCCATTTGTAGATGAACTCCATCAACGAAGCCGTGATGAAAGGACCACTCATGACCATGACCTTGGAGTGTGAAAATGAGTTTCCCAATATACTCAAGGACCTCATGGTGGCAATGGAAGCACATGGTGCAGCTGTGTACAAGGGCTTTCCAGTGATGGATGAAGGAGTGGAGTATTGGTGGGTACAACTTCACTTGTACAAAAACAAGGAAGACAACCACAAAGAAAGAGGATTCTGCATGTACACCAATACTAAAATGGACACCACATTCTTTGAGTCAGCCAGAGATGCAGCTTGGAGGACTATCAAAGAACTAAGTGCTAGAGTCAAGTGCAGAATGCTCAACCTCCAAAAAAACTTAGAGAAAGAGAAGGAACTTATCCAAGAGTTGGAAGCCACCAACCAAGAGTTAAGGGGAGATGTAATAGACTTAGTGATGGAATCATGTGAACAAGATAGGTGGATTGCCTCTAGGAACATTGTGATAGCCACCAGATCCAGTGAGATAGGCCTATAAGCACACTCTGTAGTGGACCACCATCTATCACCTTATTTTCCAAAATGATACCTTAAATAAGTTGGACCTTGTTTGATGTAATGGATTTATGTATGCATGACGTGTGTGATATTTGTGTTCCATGGTTATGTATGAGATGGTTGTTTTGTATTCATCTTAAATAGTGTTGTTCTAACTTTTCAATTTTATAAATAGATGCCTATTGTCGGCAAGACTATTGAGGAGTTCGTGTTACTCGCTTTGACCCGTATCATTGAGCTTACCACTTTGCTCGATATCCCTCTTCCCACCATCACGGTGTACCCACTCACCAAGTTCGAGAGGAAGGACCTCTGGGGCTTCAAGGTGAACCCAGACGCCTTGATCGAGCCTACTACAGAGGCCATCGCCTTCAAGCTGATGCACCACGACGTGGAGAGAGGCATGGAGGTAGTAATGCAGACCTGATACGCGCTTGTTAGCCGTCACTCCCGACAGGTTAGGGCACTCACTTCCACGTCTTCGAAGGCGTGATGTTGATGGAGATTCCATCGACTTTGAGGACTTCGAGGGACACGGCGGAGCCGATACGCCTCTATCTCCGTGACTTAGAGACTCTCCTCGTGCACGTGGACACGGATAGGACGAACGCCATGCTTGGCAATGACGAATCTCAAGTACGCGAGAAGGACAAGCTTTTCGCAGCAGGATGAGATGATCAAAGAAATGGAGACAAAGTTCAAGCCCAGACCGCAAGTTCAAGAGTCAAGAGAAACGCCCGTGATAGGAACAAGAAAATCCGGACATGACCGAGGAACAAGTCCAAGGACTTCGAGCTTGAGCAGCAGCAGATGGTTATTGAGAGGCTTCATCCCAAGAGGGCTCTCAAAACCAAGGTCGATTCCTTGACCACTACGATTGAGGAGAACAAGACCGCGATGGAGAACGCAGGTCTTACCTTCGTCGAGGAGGAGATTGATGCTGATGAGTAGACTTGACTGCTTAATTGTCTTTCAAATTCGTACTTGTTATTGTGAACATATTATTGGACCATCCGACATGTGGATGGCTTGCCATTTGTGTGTTTTACTTCATGAGCTTATTATGTGGTGGTTGAACTTTTATTCTTATGTTGTTTGTTATGTGTTTGTTTATGATGTATGGTGCATAAAACATCTATGGGTATCTCATTCTTATCTATTTGAACAAACCACAGATGCCTCCCCATCGCGCAATCCCCAACCCCAACAACATCACCCCCGAATGCAACAAATGATGAATGCAAACACGCTTATGCAAATGATGACAACATTCATCCAAAACCGTAACAACAACAACAACAACAACCCCAACAACAACAACAACAACCACCTCCGGGTTTTGATATGCTCACCAGATTTCACGCCCCGAGGCCAAGAAAGTTTTCGGGAACAATCGATCCCATGGTAGCCAATGACTCACACGCTCGTGAACAAAGACTTAGTGACCGTGGGTTGCGGATGCTGAAAAAGTCGGTTCGCAAAGACATCTGTTGGAAGGACCAGCCGCCACATGGTGGGACAACTTCCAAATCACCACTCCTATTGATGAAGTGACTTGGGACATCTTTGAAGATGGCTTTCGCACTGCTCATATCTCATCAGGAATGATGAGTCTGAAAAAGAAGGATTTTCATAACCTGAAGCAGCGCCACCGCAGCGTGGCTGAGTACATAGGAGAGTTCAACAATCTGGCGCGCTATGCACCAGATGAGGTTGACACCGATGCAAAAAGAAAGGAAAAATTTCTGGAGGGGTTGAATGATGAGATGAACCTACAGCTGTCTGTGGCATATGTTCCAACTTATCAGTCTTTATGTGACAAGGCTGCCATTTTGGAAAGTAAAATGAAGCAAGTTTAGAGTAGGAAGAGGAAACACTCCGACAAGCACAGCTCGGGATCGTCTCACAAACGATCTCACTATGATGACAGCGGCATCTCAGGATCCCACAAGCATGGGAAATTCAACAAGCACCACAACCACAACGGTCATGACAACAAGCATCACCGCAGTCATGACAATGATAAGTACAAGAACCACAAGAGTGGACACAAGAGCCACCACAGTGGGAATGGTAGTGGAAGTGGAAATCAACATGTTAAAAAGGACATCAGTCAAGTGGAGTGCTTCAAATGCAAGAAGTTGGGGCATTATGCTAATGAGTGTCCTGAGAAGAAAGTGGAGGGACCTAACAAGCCAAATCCTTTCCAGAAAGGACAGGTTAACCACATCAATGTGGAGGAGGTCTATGAAGAGCCTGATGCCGCTGGCCGTAAGTTCGACTCAATTCCATTCCAGCATTTGTACTCTTTGATACCGGTGCATCTCATTCATTCATATCAAAAGCATTCGTTGAAAGAAATGAACTACCGGTAGAAACCATTGGGTGTCCTATAAGAGTAAGTTCTCCGGGTGGAGAAATGATAGTAAACTCAGGATGGCATGACTTAGTCATAGAGTTTGGGAAACATAAGTTTCCAGTGAACTCGATAATCAATTCCCAAGGATTGGATGTGATTTTGGGAATGGATTGGATGGCTAAGTATGGAGGAGTACTAGATTGCGCCAATCGTACAGTTGCACTCACAACTCCTGAAGGGAAAAGAATAAAGTTCAAATCAAACTTTGAACCCAAGGGAAGTAAGATGAACTCTCTTAAGGGGGTTAGCATGGACAGTGTTCCAATTGTGTGTGAGTATCCGGATGTATTTCCGGAAGAATTACCAGGAATGCCACCAGATAGAGATGTGGAGTTTCTGATAGATTTGGTACCAGGTTCTGGACCAATAGCTAAGAGACCGTACAAAATGTCAGTTGATGAACTGAAAGAACTCAAGAAACAGCTAGGAGAACAGATTGCGTAAAGGGTTTATTCAACCAAGTTCTTCATCTTGGGGAGCCCCAGATTGTTTGTGGAGAAAAAGGATAGAGCAAAGATTGTGTATTGACTACCGCTCTCTCAACGAGGTGACCATCAAGAACAAATACCCTTTGCCAAGAATCAACGACTTGTTTGATCTTAGAAGGAGCATGTGTGTTCTCAAGATTGATCTTGGTCAGGCTATTTTCAACTCAAGATAAGAGAGCAAGACATACCTAAGATCGCATTCACCACAAGGTATGGATTGTATGAGTACACTGTGATGCCTTTTGGTTTAACCAAGGCTCCGGCATACTTCATGAATATGATGAACAAGGTGTTCATGGAATTCTTAGACAAGTTCGTTGTCGTTTTCATCGATGACATCTTGGTCTACTCCAAGAGCAAGGAAGAACATGAAAGACACCTGCGCTTGATACTTGAAAAGCTAAGAGAGCATAAGCTTTACGCTAAATTCAGCAAGTGTGAGTTTTGGTTAGAGGAAGTTGGTTTTCTTGGTCATGTTATGACAAAAGATGGTGTAGCAGTTGATCCTGCTAAGGTTTCACTGTGATGTAATGGGAATCTCCCAAAATGTAAAAGAAGTTCGTAGTTTCCTGGCTTAGCGGGTTACTACGAAGGTTCATTGAAAATTTCTCAAAGGTTGCTAAGCCAATGACGGAATTGCTAAAGAAGGACAAGAAATTTGTTTAGACCGAAGGTTGCGAAGTCAGTTTCCAAGAGTTAAAGAAGAGACTTGTGACAGCACCCGTTCTATGTCTGCCAGATTTGGAAAAGGATTTCCAAGTATATTGTGATGCGTCACATCAAGGTTTGGGTCAGACTTATGCAAGATGGTAAATTCGTAGCCTATGCTTCGAGACAACTCAAAACTCATGAGATAAACTATCCTACTCATGATTTAGAGTTAGCCTCTGTCGTCCATGCACTCAAAACATGGAGACATTATCTTTTGGGTAAGCGGTGTGAAGTGTTCACCGATCATAAGAGCTTGAAGTATATCTTCACACAGAAAGAAATCAACATGAGGCAAAGGAGATGGCTAGAACTTATCAAGGATTACGACTTAAGTTTGCAATACCACCCCGGTAAAGCGAATGTAGTAGCCGATGCTCTAAGTCGTAAGACGTTTGTAAATGGCCTTACCAAAGGGGAATTACCAGATGACCTGTGTAAGCAATTCAAGAAACTCAGATTAGAGATTGTACCAGAAGGACATCTCATGTCCTTAGATGTTCAACCCACTCTATTGGACAAGATCCGAGAAGTTCAGAAGACTGATAAGGAAATTGAAAAGATTAAGGAAAATATAAGTCTAGGGAAAGCCAAGAGTTTCCATATAGACGAACAAGGTACCTTATGGCACGGGAAACGTATTTGTGTTCCACAAGATCCGGAGTTGCGGAAACTGATTCTACAAGAGGCTCACAACTCTCCATATTCTATCCACCCGGGAAATACCAAGATGTACATGGACATGAAGGAAAGATTTTGGTGGAACAATCTCAAAAGGGACATCGCCGAACATATTGCTTTGTGTGATGCGTGTAGCAGTCAAAGCGAGCACCGTAAACCAGCAGTTTGCTTCAACCACCCTATTCCGAATGGAAGTGGGAAAATATTGGTATGGATTTCATTACCGGATTACCAAGGACCGGGTCGGGGTATGATTCCATATGGGTGGTAGTGGATCGCTTAACTAAAGTGGCTCATTTTATACCCGTGAAGACAACTTATACAAGTGCCAAGTTAGCAAAATTTACATGAGCAATTGTATGCCTTCACGGAGTGCCAAAGATTATTGTGTCGGATAGGGAACAGTTCACTTCTCACTTTTGGAGGCAGCTTCATGAATCTTTGGGAATGAGATTGGAATTCAGTACTGCCTTTCATCCCCAAACTGATGGAAAAACGGAAAGGACTAATCAAATTCTTGAAGACATGTTGAGAGCCTGTGCTTTAGACTATGGAGCAAGTTGGGATGAAAGCTTGCCTTACGCAGAATTCTCTTACAACAATAGTCATCAAGCTAGTATTGGAATGGCACCATTTGAGTTACTCTACGGAAGAAAATGTACCACCCCATTACTATGGAATGGTGTGGGAGAGAGAAGTTTGTTTGGACCTGATTTTATCAAGGACGCCGAAGAAAAGGTCAAATTGGTTAAGGACAGGTTGAAGGTAGCACAGTCCCGACAGAAAAGCTACGCAGATTCTAAGCGTAGAGAAGTCACCTACGAAGTTGGGGATAGAGCTTATCTCAGGGTATCACCACTCCGTGGAGTGAAAAGATTTGGAGTCAAGGGAAAGTTGGCACCAAGATATGTTGGGCCATTCAAGATTCTAAGTCGCAAAGGAGAAGTTGCATATGAAGTTGAATTGCGAATCACATCGGTCCATAATGTGTTTCATGTGAGTCAGCTTAAGAAATGTCACCCAGAAATGGAAGAAACTTCTCTGAAGGATACCATACCTTTGGAAGAAGTCCAACTAGAAAGTGATCTCACTTATGAAGAAAAGCCTGTTAAGATTCTTGAGACCGCAGAAAGAGTCACAAGGACAAAAACTATCAAGTTTTGCAAGGTACAATGGAACCATCACTCCGAAGAAGAAGCAACATGGGAAAGAGAAGATGACCTTCTGAAGACCACCCTCACCTATTTGTTAGCCAATCCGAATCTCGAGGGAGATTCATCTTAAGGGGGTTAGATTTGTAACATCCCCAAATTCATATTTCAAAACTCATTCATATCATCTAAGCATTCATCATCATGTAGGGTTCTTCTCAAAAACAGAAACTTATGCTATGATTTCATGTGAGTAAATTTCACTCATTAGGCCATCACCTTTTGAAACTTGAAAGATATAGAACTTGTTTGCTTGCCCACTATGGGAATGATTGGGTATAAAAGTTTAACCAAAATATTCAAATTAGAAATAATTTCCAAAACCTCCATTTCAAACATTTGCAAATGATGCATAGTCTCTGTTTATTTGAAATCTAAGTCTGACCAAACCTTTGCAAGGCAATCCCACAAGTCTTGACTCATTTCTGAGACCAAGTCACCCCTGCAAAACCTCAAAAAGATTTGAATTCAAATTGAGTTTGAAACCATTTGAAAACATAACCAGAAAATCGAATTAGAAAAGAAAAAGAACTAAACAATAGAAAAAGGCCGAGCTGTGAAAGTGGCCAAGAGAAACGAGCCCAACTAGCCCACCGGGATTTCCTTTCCTTCTCTCACGCATTGACACGCCGATCAACGACGGACCCCCCATCTTTCACACGTCGGCGACAAGCGGGCCCCATCCGCTGTCATCGTCTTCCCAAACCTCGCTTGCGTCGTCGCATGCAGTGTCGCCGGTGATGGCGCGGCTTAATTGGGCCATTAAACGCAGGCTTTTCTTGTCGAGGCACCTGCTATAAGATCCCCACCTCCCCACGATCATTTTCCCCCAGTCAATCACACGCTCACGCCACCAGGCTGCCCACGACTCGCTCAGAACCGCCCGATCAGATCGACTCCGGCGACCGATTCCGGTGAGCCTTGACCGCCCCCTTCTCTCTCGATCAAACAAGGTTACTCAGCATGTTCTTACACACCTGCTGACGCATTTCTCTTGCCTGTTCGTGACCTAGGTCATCGTCTCCATCCACGACCGAAACCACCTGCGCCGCCGCTTGACTCCGACGACCAATTCAGGTAAAACCCGAGCACCCCTTGCCCCCTCTTTCACGCAAGTCAGTTTGCCTGCATTTCGCACAACTACTGATGCCTCTGGCTCGTGATAGGGCGACGCCAAACCTCGGCAAGCACCACGTCTGCAAGCGACCGACGCCGCCCGTTACTCCGACGAGCTCCTAAAGCCGCATCAAGACGCCCTCGCAAGCCCATTACCACGACGAGCTTCAAGAACCTCCGCGAACCTGTTAAGACCTCTCTCTGTCGCGACGATGTAAACGCTGGCGCCCGCCGTAGTCGACGCCGCCGCCAGTTAGCACCGCCAGCGCCGCCCGTTTCTGGCCTGGTGATTTGGACCGTTGGATCTGCATCGTAGGGCTAGGATAGAACCTTGAGCGAAAGGGTAAACGCGCATCTGAGCCGCCAGATCCCACTTAGATCGTGCGGTCCACCGAAGCGATCCGTGACGTGCACGCACCGATTAGGATGCGACGCGTGGCAGGATTTAAATCAAAAACAGGATTTAAAACCAGATTTTGATCCAAACTTTAAACTGCTATAACTTTTGAATGCCACGATAGATTTTTACAAATTTTATACCGTTGGATTCAGTGAAACAAGACCTTTCTGAATATCCAATTTGTTTAACAGATAGTAATCATTAAAATGACTTTATTTGTGGAATCATATTTGAGGATATTTTGAGTATAGTTATGATTTGGTAATTGGTTTTAAAATTAAATAAGTTTGTTTTGGCAAAATTTGGTGACCTGTTATGATTCAGTATCATGCACATGCTTGGTAAAAATTTCCAAAGTCACCACTTAGTAAAATTCTTGCATGCATGCATTCATATTATTTTTGATTGAATATATTGTGTGAAATTGAATGCTATAATTTTTCTTGTAGATTTTGCTAGTGATTGTGATTGTGAAGAGTGTTGCTCTCCCCACTACCAAGGCAAGTGATATTTACATGAATATTTTTATCCTGTGTTTTGAACTAGCATTAGATATTTTGCTATAGTATTGCATGTTATTTTGTCTAATGCAAAAGTTGGGAAATCCTATGTAGTCTAGTAGAATTGCTAAGGAATTTTCCCTAAGATAAGTTGCCATACTTTTCTTAGCCTAGCTATATAGCAAACAAGGGTTGGTGAAAAACTACACTTACTATGAAGAAAAATATTTCTAAGTCATGAGACTTATACTTTCCTAATAAAACCACTAAGTCAAATGAACCTCCTGGGTGGAAGGGAAGAATGGGTTATGTTGAGTGGTTACACAAGGCCATGGACTTGGGTTGTGTATCTCACTTGTGGTAAACCACCCAGGCACAAAGGGATTTGGAGGCCAAGTGTTGAGAAAGCTTACAGTGCAACCACTTGGCAATATGGGCTCTGCCTTGATCATATAGGTTGCTAGAACTTGGTCACTTGGACAGTTGGTGGTAGATGGGATGATAGGTTGGAACGCGTCCATTTGACTAAGGAAAAGCATCTGAAAGGTCCTGTCTTGGGAAACCAAGTCTGGTGGGGAAAGTGCACAACCTCTGTAGATGGAAAACCTAAGTACTTAGCCTAGTCCAAGGCAATGGACACTTTTGAGCATCAAGACATGGAAGCTACAAGAATCTCATCACTCCAATTTCTAAGTAAAATTTATGGGTGAACAAGGGTGAAGACCCCAATGTCTATTGGTGGATCTTTGGGAATGTTTTGACAAAGAAAACTTAGTGTTTTCAACTAATAGGTAAAACCTATTTTTAAGCAAAGCAAGCCAAGCTACACTTAGCCAAAATCCATATAGTAATATAGTCCACTTAAAAATATACTAAGGTATCACTTGCCAATACTATTCCAAAGTATGGACCCTCTGTGGCTGTAACTTGTGATGTTGCAGGTTATTCCGATGATGATTAGGAGTCATGAGTCTACACTCAACATGCTTGCCTGTGGCACATGAAGATGAAGACTTATGTTTATTTGCTTATTCCTTCAAACTCTTATATTAGGCCTATGGCCATGAGTTGTAAAAGACTATGTTTTATCTCTAGAATGAATGTAATAAACGACCTTTGTATCTGTGTACTTCATCTTAAACTGTGGATGCTAGCATTGATCCAGGGACTAGCATTGCAATCACAGGGATCCTTTCCTTTATAAAGGAGGGGTCTAACACATACTTTATCAGCATCCTTAGGATCGACAAAACCTTCGGGTTGCATCATATACAACTCTTCATCAATGTTGCCATTGAGGAACGCAGTCTTGACATCCATCTGCCATATTTCATAATCATGAAACGCAGCAATTGCTAATAAAATCCGAATGGACTTAAACATCGCTACGGGAGAGAAAGTCTCATCGTAGTCAACACCTTGAACTTGTCGAAAACCTTTTGCGACAAGCCGTGCTTTATAGACGGTAACATTACCATCCGCGTCCGTTTTCTTCTTGAAGATCCATTTGCACTCAACGGCCTTTCGGTCGCTAGGAGGGTCTACCAAAGTCCATACTTGGTTTTCGCTCATGGATCCCAATTCGGATTTCATGGCTTCTAGCCATTTCTCAGAGTCTGGGCTCATCATCGCTTCCTCATATTTCGTAGGTTCATTGTCTTCTACTAACAAGACAGTCAAGACAGGGTTGCTGTACCACTCAGGAGGGGCACGCGACCTTGTCGACCTACGATGTTCAGTAGCAGCATCGTCCGAAGCTTCATGATCCTTGTCATTAGCTTCCTCTATTGTTGGTGCGGTGACCGAACAATTTCAGGTGCTGCGCTACTCTCCAATTCAAGAGAAGGTTCAATAACCTCGTCTAGCTCTACTTTCCTCCCACTCACTTCTTTCGAGAGAAACTCCTTCTCAAGAAAGGAACCGTTCTTTGCAACAAACACATTGCCTTCGGTTCTGTGATAGAAGGTATACCCAATAGTTTCCTTAGGGTATCCTATGAAGACGCATTTCTCCGTTTTGGGTTCGAGCTTGTCCGGCATCAACTTCTTGACGTAAGCTTCGCATCCACAAACTTTAAGAAACAACAAATTAGGTTTAGCACCAAACCACATTTCATACGGTGTTGTCTCAACGGATTTAGACGGAGCCCTATTTAAAGTGAATGCAGCGGTTTCTAATGCATAACCCCAAAATGATAACGGCAAATCAGTAAGAGACATCATCGATCGGACCATATCTAATAGGGTTCGATTCTAGCGTTCAGACACACCATTGCGATGTGGTGTTCTGGGTGGCCTGAGTTACGAAACAATTCCGCTTGCTTTAAGATGCGTGAGAAAATCATAACTCAAATATTCGCCCCCACGATCAGATCGTAGAAACTTAATCTTTCTGTTACGATGGTTCTCCACTTCATTCTGAAATTCCTTGAACTTTTCAAATGTTTCAGATTTATGTTTCATTAAATAGATATACCCATATCTACTTAAGTCATCGGTAAAAGTGATAAAATAGCGATATCCACCGCGCGTCGAAACACTCATTGGTCCGCATACATCGGTATGTATGATTTCCAACAAGTCCGTTGCTCGCTCCATCATACCGGAGAACGGGGTTTTGATCATCTTGCCCATGAGTCATGGTTCGCATGTGTCAAATGATTCAAAATCAAGAGAATCCAAAAGTCCATCAGAATGGAGTTTCTTCATGCGCTTTACACCAATATGACCTAGACGACAGTGCCACAAATAACTAGTATTATCACTATCTACTTTGCATCTCTTAGCCTCAATGTTATGGATGTGTGTTTCATCCCTTTCGAGATTTAGAAGAAATAAACCATTCACAATAGGTGCATGACCATAAAAGATGTTACTCATATAAATAGAACAACCATTATTCTCCGATTTAAATGAATAACCGTCTTGAAATAAACAAGATCCAGAAATAATGTTCATGCTCAACGCAGGCACATAATAACATTTATTAAGGTTTAAAACTAATCCCGAAGGTAAAACTAAGGAGAGCGTGACGGCCATCACATCAACTCTTGATCCGTTGCCAACGCATCATCACCTCATCCCTCGCAAGCCGCGTCTATTCCGTAGCTCTGTTTGAGTTACAAATATTAGCAACCGAACGGTATCAAATACCCGGGCACTACAACGAGGATAGTAAGGAAAACATCAATAACATGTATATCAAATATACCTTTGATGGTGCCAGCCTTCTTGTCCGCTAATTACTTGGACGATTAAAGCTTCGATGACCCTTGTCCTTGCAATAGAAGCACTCGATTGTCGGCTTAGGACCGGACTTGAGCTTCTTCTCGGCAGGGTAATCGCTTGCCGCCGCCCTTCTTGAAGGGCTTCTTTGCACCTTACCTTTCTTAAAGGTGGGCTTGTTGACCATCAACACATGATTATCCTTTTGATGTCCACTTCCGCGGCCTTGACTTTGCGAAGAGCTCGGTGTTATCGGTGGAACCAATCTGATTATGAGTCACTACAAAACTTTTGTAGATGGGAGGAGTGATTGCGAGAACCTGTCAATCTTGAGCTCCTCCGAATCGTGCATTCCAGTTGCTCAAGGCGTTGAGTGTAGCCCGTCATCTTAATGGCGTGTTCACTAACGGAACTCCCTTCCTCCATCTTGCAGTTAAAGAACTTCTTAGAGATCTCATATCTCTCAGAACGGGCCTGAGTCTGAAACATGGTTTTCAGCTCTTCGAGAATATCAAAGGGCCCGGGATAGTCTTCAAAACGATTTTGAAGTTCCGGTTCCATAGCAAACAACATGGTTCTCTTAATCACACCATAATCATCTTTGCGCGACTGATAGACATCTTTCTCATCAGTTGGCGCGGTTGCAGCAGGGGGGTCACCTAACGCTTTCCCAAGGACATAGTCCTTTTGACCGCCAGAGAGAATGATTCTTAGATTGCGGAACCAATTGGTGAAGTTAGACCCATTGTTTCTAAGCTTTTCCTTCTCAGCAAAAACGTTGAAGTTGAAGTTGGACTTGGCCATGTGATCTACAGTATTTGCAAGTACAACTTTAGACTATGTTCATGATAAATAGTTCAACTTAATCAAATTACTAGATGAACTCCCACTAAATTCAACATCCCTCAAGTTGTTTAGTGAACACGATCCAAATTCACCACACCTAATCCGATCATCACGAGAAGAGATGTGGCTTCAATGGTGGACAACGAAGTGTCGATCATATCATTCATATGACTCATGCTTAACCTTTCGGTTCATGTGTTCCGAGGCCATGTCTGTACATGCTAGTCTCGTCAAGTTAGACCCAAGTATTTCCGCGTGTGTGCAAAACTGGCTTGCACCCGTTGTATGTGAGCGTAGAGTCTATAGCACCCTATCATCACGTGATGCTTGGACACGACGAACTTTCGCAACGGTGCATACTCGGGGAGAACAAAGTTTTTATCTTGATCTTTAAGTGAGGAATCATCTTATAATGCTACCGTCGCGATCTAAGCATGATAAGATACATAAAAGGATAAACATCACATGCATATAACTTTAATGTGACATGGTATAGCAATCTTCGCGCAATTATCTCCATCTTGTGCGTTCCGGCATGATCTCCATCACTCCACCATGATTGCCTCCACCACGAATAGCAACTACAACTATTGCTAACTACTTAGCGATAAAGTGAAACTATTACATGGCGCATAAGAAGTTGACACACAGGTCATACACAATTATAAAGACAACCATATGGCTCCCGCCGGTTGTGTACTCATCGACATGCAAGTCGTGAAACATTAAAAAACATGATCATCGCATATATTATACACATCACATCTTGGGCCATACCATATCACAGAAAACACTCCCTGCAAAAACAAGTTAGACGCCTCTACTTTGTTGTTGCATGTTTTACGTGGCTTATGGGAGTAGATGCTAAGAACGATTCTTACCTATGAAAAGCCACAGCGGTGATATTATGGTTTCCAAACTCCGGTGTTAATCCCATGACAACTATAGTGAGAGAAACTGGCATCCACCAGCCGCATGTGTGGAACAAGCCACACGTCAAGTGCGGAGCCGGTCTCATGACGGCGTCGCGTAAGGTTGGCCTGGACGCTTCAATCTCACTATCCGCGTCATAATAAGAACACAAACAAGAGGCTTGCAGCAGAAAACATCAACGCCCGCAACAACCATGTTGCGTTCTACTCGTGAAACACATCTACGCATAGATCTAGCTCGATACCCTTTGAGCGGTTTGCGGCATAGTAAATCAAAATTTTCTACGGATGCGAACAGAGCGAAAGCCAAGATCTAATCTAGGAGATGCAAACAACAAGAGAGATTGGATTAGAACTTCATACCCTTGAAGATTCGCCTGTGAACGTTCGTCGGGCGTGGGTGATGTAGTCGTACTCTTCTCCTCCTCGCGATCCGATCCGATCTAGCACCACAAGTGGCGGTGCCTCCGTGAGATGCACACATGCAGCACCTCGGCGTCTCCTTCTTCCTCGGACCAGCAAGTATGGTGGAGAGATGGATTGGATCTACAACACGGCGTGGTGTATATGGTGGAGAATTTCTGCAGCAGGCTTCGCCTGGCGGTCGGGAGGGAGAGGAGGCAGCAGGCGGCTAGGGTTGGAGGAAGGTGTAGGGGTTGGTGCGCCCCAGCCCTCTATATAGAGGGGTGGGCAGCCCCAGCCCTCCTGCCAAGGCCGGCGGCCCCAAGGAGGAAGAGTGGGGGCAAGGAAACCCCCCCTTCTAGAAGGTCTATCTCGAGTTTAAACCTCTCTTGGCCGGCTGGGCCCTATGGGGCCTTGTGCCCCTGGCCCAATGCAGCCAGGGCACTCCCTCATAGGCCCATGCACCCTTCCGGAAGGTGGGGCCACGTTGGTCCCCTTCCGGAAGGTTCTAGAAGCTTCCGGTACAATACCGATTAAGCCGGAACAATTCCGAACTCCAAAAAATGCACTGCCTTATATGAATCTTATTCTCCGGACCACTCCGGAACCTCTCGTGATGTCTCGGATCCCATCCGAGACTCCGAACAAAAACTCATAAACCAATTATCCAATCTATCCTAGCGTCGAGACACGTTAAGTGTGTGACCCTGCGGGTTCGAGAATATGCAGACATGATCTTCTATCAATAATCAACAGCAGGGTCTGGAAACCCATATTGACTCCCACACATTCATCGATGATCATATCGAATGAACCACGATGCCAGGATTCAATCAATCCCATATATATATTCCCTTACCTCGCGATATTTTACTTTCCCAAGATTCGATCGATGCATCACATACCTAGTTCAATCTCGTTCACAGCAAGTACTTTACTCGTTCCATAATCCGATATCACTTTGTGATTAACTCCTTAACCACATGCTTGCAAGCGGTGTTGATATCGATTACCGAGTGGGCCCGAAGTATATCTCTCCAACTTGGGAGGGACAAATCCCGTCTCGATACATACAACCCAACAGATACTTTCCGATCACCTGAGAGACACCTTTATGATCACCCTCTCATAGGATGACGTTTGATGACCTCAAAGCTTTCTTCCGATACCAGGGAGTTGTATTATCTCATGGTCTAGGGAATACAATATTTGACATAAGAAAAGCTTCACAAAGACGAACACGATGACACGATCTAATTGCTTCGCTTAGTTTTGGTCTGTCCACCATATCATTCTCCCAATGATATGATCTCATTATTAATTGACAACTCATGTCCATGGTTAGGAAACCTTAACCATCATTAATCAATGAGCTAGTCCATAGAGGCATACTAGGGACACGGTGTTGTTCACAAACCACACAAGTATTAAAGTTTCTGCTTAATACAATTCTAGCATGGAATATAAACATTATCATGAACAAGAATTATAATAATAACATCTTTATTATTGCCTCTAGGGCATAATTACAACAGGAACCTTTTACGCTAGTATGTTAATCCCTTTGTTTCACGATATATTACATGTCCGAGATTCGATCATCGGTATCTCCATACCTAGTTTGATCTCGTTACTGACATGCACTCTTTTCTCGTTCCCGTGATATAACATTCTAGTTATCAAATCACTTGCTTGCAAGCTAATCAATGTGATATCACCGAGAGGGCCCAGAGTATATCTATCCGTCATCGGGATGAACAAATTCCACTCTCGATCCATGAGCCTCAACATAACACTTTATTAGTTCTGAATCCATCTTTATAATCACCCTATTACGGTGTGATGTTTGATGTTATCAAGAAACTCTTCCAGTGTTAGTGATTGACATGATCTCATGGTCTAAGGATTAGGATCACTTAAAGTTGTTATAGCAATATAAACTCAATGAATTTGATTGTAATGCTATACTTGGATGAATGTTCATCACACCATTACACTAATGTTGTGATCCGTTATTAACACCCAATGTCCATGATCAGAAACCTTGATCATCTTGTTAATCAACGAGCTAGTTTATGAGAGAGGCATAACTAGGAACTTTCTGCTTTTTTATTAAACACACATGTATTAATGTTTTCAGATTAATACAATTATAGCATGCAAAATAAACATATATCATATACTTGGAATACACATAATAAACACTTTATTATTGCCTCTCAGGGCATATTCCCTTCACTTACTATGACAAGAACTTGCATGGGCCCTAAGTTGAGTATCCATGAGGTGTGGCCCTGCAATTCAAGGGACATGAGATTGCCAACTTATACTTTGTCAAGCATATACAACATAGTTTGTTCACTTTAACCTTAATCACTTCAAGATGCTTATGATAGGGGCAATGAGGGCTAAAAGCTAACAAGTACCATAATTTTTGGAAGCTCTTTTTGAAACTTGAAATCCCTGCTTCCCTTTATTAAGGGACTTTCTTCCACTATTATATTGAGTCTCCACCTTCTACTTTTAGGCACCAGTTAAGAGAGCATAGTTGCTATTCTTAGTTCTATGTGCATTGTCCCAAAACTTATTGATTGATGCATATTGTTGTATTGCTTGTTCTTGTGCTATTTGTATCTAGTCACTTATGAACTTTGAAGGTGTACTATGCATCTATTTGCTACTCTATGAGGGACAAGATGAATGCTACTATGCCATGTTTTCTGTATGTGAAACAAACAAACATTTTTCAATGCATGTTATTTATGATCTTTGTTTGTAGCCTTTCATGTTGCATGCATAGTTACTTTGTCTGACTGTTAGAACTTCATTTTTCATGCAGATGTTTAGAGTTCTTTGATCCCAGCTTTCAATGCTTGAAAATGGTTTGATCTTGGTTTTGTTGGTGCATGTCACCTTAAAAATTATTCTTTTTTATCACTTACCTACTCGAGGACGAGCAAAAGTTAAGCTTGGGGATGCTTGATCCGTCGGGAACGTATCTATAATTTTTGATGTTCCATGCTTGTTTAGTATCTACTTTTCTTTGTCCACGCTTTGAGGTGTTTTCATATGTTGTCTGGTACTAACCTATTAACAAGTTGCCACAGTGTCAGTTGCTTGTTTTCTTTTGTTTTTGGTTCTAGAAAGGCAGAAAATCAATATTCTCGGAATTGGACGGGACAAAAGCCAAACTCAATATTTTACCGTGGGGAACATGGAGCCAGAGTACGAGACGGGGGGAGGCACCAGGGGGCCACACCCCCTGGCGGCGCGGGCTAGCCCTAGTTGCGCCTAGGGGAGTGCAGCCGCCCTGGTGGCCCCCTGCCTCGCCTCCTCGCCTATAAGAAGCCCCTGATGCCTAAACCCTAAGGACCCCGATCAATATTCCACAAAACCATCTATAGCCACCACCATCATCGTCCCTAGATCCGGGGGATCTAAAGCTCTTCTCGGCACCCTGCCAGAGGGGAGATCATTCCGGAGGCCTTCTTCTTCATCATGCCAGCCTCCGGTATGAAGCGTGAGTAGTTCCACCTTGGACTACGGGTCCATGTAGTAGCTAGATGGTTGTATCTCCTCCTTGTGCTTTCATGTCTAGATCTTGTGAGCTCCGTTCATGATCAAGATCTCATCTATTTGTAATCATGCATGTTGTGTTTGCGGGGATCCGATGGATATTGAGATTACTATGTCAGATTGATTAATTGTTTTATCTTATTGATTCTATCATGTCTGTGTTGTTTGTGATATTGCATGCTCTCCGTTATTAGTAGCTATCTTGGCCAAGTAGTTGCTAGTGACTCCAAGAGGGGGTATTTATACTCGATAATGGGTTCATGCCTCTAATTAATCAAGGGAAGTGACAGAAATCTCTACGGTTGTAGATGTGTTGTTGCCACTAGGGAGAAAACAACGGTCTCTTGTTCATGGAACAAGTGGATCCTTTGTTAATACTTTGTTATAGCAATCGGTGAGATTGACAACCTCACTATTAGTTGGGACAAATTCTTGAGTTTATGTTGTGTAGGTTTCCGCCTTGCTTGCAATACCTGTGTGACGTTTCCTTCCTCCTACTGATTCTATAACCTTGGTTTCTTGCTGAGGGAAAACTTGCTGCTGTGCTCCTTCATACCTTCCTCTTGGGGTCTTCCAACGAAGCGTCTACCACGCATCACGGAGCGGCGGTGCGTCCACCGCCTGCAGCAGGAGGCCGAACGCTAGCCCTGGTCTGGACGTGTTCTCGCCTTTTTTTTGGAAAAGAGTATATATTAATCACGGGGATACCAATTACACCCAGCCTCTACAACAACGCATGCCCTAACGGCCCTACGGATGCACATAGCCCAGAAAAAAGAAAAAAGAATTACAAAAGATAAAAGTTCCGCTACAGAGAACTAATCCTCAAAGCAACGACACTGACATCATCAGAACAACACCAATAGTCCTTCACTTCAATAACAACACATTTAAGAAGGAAACAGTGTCCAAGCGCCGTCGTTGCCTGATCAAAGATCATAGGTTTTCACCCTGGAGAAAGTCCTCGCTCACAAAACAATGCCTTCAACAAGGTCATTGCCAGGCACAACCAGTTAAGGCCAGACATTGGATTTTTACCCTGCAAGATAAGACTGGGAACTCCAGGGCGCGCCGCTCGTCGTCCTCGACGACAACGACGAAGCCGGCCCCTCCTACCAGGCCTGGAGGTGCGGCGACACCGGCTAGGGGAGCTCTGCCCGCCACAGCCGCCGAGCGATGACGATGACGATGGAGGCGAGGACGATGGCAGGTCCGATCCTGGCTACACGTCCTTCTACGGGAACTTCGGCATGTAGAAGCGGCGACGACATCGGCGAAGGCGACGGTGGCGGCCTTTTTAATGTTTTTAGTTTATTATCTAGTAATGTAGTTTAAATTCGATGTAATCCACTTATATTCGTCCATGTTTAATAAAATCCACCTGAATTTGTAAACTCGTCTGAATTTTAGCCAAACGCGAGAACTCGGTCTGGAGGAAACTTAGGCGTTCCCGGCCGAAATCAAGTTTCGGTTTGGTTGATCCGTATTTCGGTCTATAATCGCTCAACGAGTGGGATGCTTTTAGCGGCTACGCGAAAAGACGCCATTTTCCGCTTACTTTTGTGAGGAGAAAACTAGGTTTTCCTTCGCTTTCGCCGGAGTCCACGCGACAGCGCGGCTAGCCGGAGCAAGGAAGCTGCGGCGCGATCGATCGAGAGGCGTCGCACGCTCTACTTCGGCATGGTCGAATACCTCAGCTTCTTTTTACCTTTGTCCCACTGAACACTCCTCCAGCCTCAAGGGGATACCGGTAGCAGCTAGTGGTGATTAAGGTTAGCTTTACGCCTCCATTAATTAGCAAGTGCGTTCGGACCTTGACAATCCAAGCTTAGCTTTGCGTCGCGGGTAAGTCGAGCACTGACTTCTCCGTGAACCGGGTCAAAAGAGGGCGGCGCTGAGAGTGAAAACAGCAGAGCGTGCTGTGTTCTGACAGTGATCATTACGGGTAAGTGCGGCTGCTCTTCTCGCTGCTTCGTGGTCACATGATGACATTACGAGTGTAAATTTTTCTGATTCTACTAGTTCTAAATCTTGTTGAGACAGTCCTTTCAATCCATATTAATTGACTTAGATTTGTCAAAATTTAAATGAACCTATATACTAAATAATGTCTGAATTTATGATAAATATGAGTCAATTAATATGGGCCGAAGAGAGTATGAGTTTTGATGCAGTAGTGGAGTATTACCAGACGCCTAACGTTGAGTGAATCTCCATTGACGTCACGCCACTAATTCTACAGCCACTGTAAAACGTGGAATTAAAATAAAAATGACAATTCAGAGAGAAAATGTGTGTAGAGAGACAAATGGTAGTGGCAGGAGTACAAGGAATCTGAGGCTGAAAGTAAAGAGGACATGTCCCAATATGCATACGCCCACCATTCCATTCCGCATCTCACACACATTATCCCTGACCTTTCCCACCACACCAATATATAAAAAGCTGGTTCGTCAAAAGAGGATCGGGCGGTTAAAAAGACGGAAGCTTGAGAAAGAGATGAAAGGATCATCACGAGAAAAAAAAGAAAAGGCCGGACGTGTTCGATTCGATTCCAACGTGACACAATTGTGTAGACTAGAGCCAAAGGCCAAAAGAAAAAGTTACAAGCAAGCAGACCGTAGTAAAAAAAGCTAGCGTACACTGGCAGCATGTCACGGAGATAAGGCAACAACGGCGGCGAGCTAGAGAAAAAAGGCATGGCACATATCGATCCGATCGCACCACCTTGGATATTGTTATGGGCTGCTTTCTCTCGCGCACAAGTGGGGTTGAAGTGCTGCGGTGATGCTGCGACTATGCCCGTTTGTTTAGGTTGTGGTTGGCTGGCTGTGGCTGGCTTGTGCTGCGGTGCAGAGAAAACTACTTCTCTGAGTTTGACTGTTTGGCAAGACTGTCTGGCTGTGTGGTAAGGAATTATCTGTTATGTCCCTGCAACTCATATAATACATATACTTTATTATTGAAATGCATAAACCGCATATATCATCATTAAATACCATATGTCACATATTTGTCTGTCCAAAATACATATCCGACCATTACACAAATAAGATATCATCGTAATGAAATTTCGAGCAACACTATCACATCAAGAGAGGCACGTATCAATTTCGAGCAACACTACCACAATATAAAATTTCGAGTACTAGCACAACACTAGCACTACCATGTCTCACTGGCGGCGGTCTTGGCGGCGGGGAAGAGGTCCGGCGCCGGGGAGGAGGTAGGCCGCCGGCTGGAGTCGGTGGTGGGAAGCGACCGTGAATGGCGGCGCTGGGGATGAGGTCCGGCACCGGGGAGGAGGTAGGCCGCCGGCTGGAGGCAGGGAGGAGGTCGGCGGGGAGGAGCCAGGGAAAGCTACTGGGAGGAGCCAGGGAAAGATGCTGCGAGGTCCGGCGCAGGGAAGAGGTCCAGCGATGGGGAGGAGAGTGGCGGGGAGGAGGGAGGCCGCTAGCGGAAGGGAGGAGGGTGTCGGGGAGGAGGCGGTGGGCGGCGGGGAGGAGGCAGGGATCACGTACGGGATCAGTTCGGGTGGCATTTTGATGTAAATTGAGGGAACAATATGTCCAAATAAAAAAAAGTTTGTCCGTAGCTGCAGGAAGCACCCGGACGTGCTTTGCCTAGTAGGTCTGTTTATAGAAGTATTTTAGCAAAAGCCAAACCCACGGACACCCGTTTGTTTTGTTTTTATGGCTTTCTTCTCTGAAGAAGTGGTCAAAAGTCCAAACAAACACCCCCTAAGGAGGGCAAGTGATCTGTGGTCGTCGTCGTCGCACGTGCATGTGTGTGGAGCAAGCATTGTTCGATCGATCGGGCTTGATCTGCTATTTTTTCTTTTACCTCATTAATCTTTGAAAATCATAACTAAATCATTCTAATTTGAAAAATACAAATAATATACCAAGTTTTGTAGAAAAATAAGATATATCTATCTACACTCAAATATTATACATTTGAAAATAAATATTAAATGAAACATAAAACATTATATATAGTTTAAAACGGGCATAAGAAATTCAAGAACGATCCAAATAATGTAAAACATTCGCGTGGTGTCATATTATGTGACATAGTTGCAAGGAAAAATATCAAACTTGATATATTAATTATGTCTCAAAAAACCTTCACAAAATAACCTATCTCATTCGAGGTTTCCTGGCTTTCGAGTCAAATGACCAATATTATGGCTAGAATTAAGGCATAGTTTGTGATAATGTGTCCATATTGTGCATACATGTGCATCATGGGATGTCTAACAATGTTGCAGTAGGAAAAAAAATTTCATCACACCAAAGAGCCATTTTCCATTTTCCGAGTGCAAAAAAGGGCCATTTTGTGAAGCAACTACCAAATGGCTAATTCAAAATGCTACCACCACATTTAAAAAAAAATACTATACCACCTTACATCGACAATGTCCTAACAGGAGGATCTCAAACCATTCCGTCCATTCCTGGTGAAAAAGACAAATTCATGTCAAATCGGTAGGAAGTGGGTCAGATATAAACTACAAATAGATTATTTGATGCTCATGATTTTTTACAAAAATAATTTTTAGGTTCATAATATGCTAGTTCATCATTGATCCACTTCAAGTTTAGCGAGGCTCAGCCCCGACCTAAGAATCTTCATGCCCGTTGTTCGATAAAGTTTGACGATAGTTTAAAACGGGCATAAGAAATTTAAAAATGATCCAAACAATGCGAAACCTTCGTGTGGTGTCATATTATGTGATATAGTTCGAAGAAAAAATATCAAACTTGGTATATTGATTATGTCTAAAAAAACCTTCACAAAATGACCTATCTTATTCGAGGTTTCTGGCTTTCGAGTCAATTGACCAATGTTATGGCTAGAATCAAGGCATAGTTTGTGATATTGTGTCCATATTATACATACATGTACATCATAGGATGGAGAACAATGTTACAGTAGGAAGTTTTCCTTTTCGTCGCACCAAAAAGCTATTTTCCATTTTTCGAGTGCAAAAAACTAGCGGTTTTGTGAAGCAACCACCAAATGGCTAATTCAAGATTCTACCACCACATTTTTCAAAAATACTAGACCACCTTACATAAACAATGTCCTAACAGGGGGATCTCAAACCTTTCTGTCTATCTCTGGTGAAAAAGAAAAATTCCCGCCGAATCGATAGGAAGTGGGTCAGATATAAACTACAGATACATGATCTGATGGTCATGATTTTTTACAAAAATAATTTTTAGGTTCATAATATGCTATTTCATCATAGATCCACTTCAAGTTTACTGAAGTTCAGCCCTAAGCTAAGAATCTTCATGCCCGCCGTTCGACAAAGTTTGACGATAGTTTAAAATAGGCATAAGAAATTCAAAAATGATCCAAAAAATAGAAAACATTCGCATGGTGTCATATTATGTTACATAGTTGGAATAAAAATATCAAACTTGGTATATTGATTATGTCTCAAAAAAAACCTTTACAAAATAACCTATCTCATTCGAGGTTTCCTGATTTTCGAGTGAAATGACCAAGGTTATGGCTAGAATCAAGGCATAATTTGTGATAATGTGACCATATTATGCATACATATGCATCATGGGATGTCGAACTATGTTGCAGTAGGAAGTTTTCCTTTTCGTCGCACCAAAAGGCCATTTTTCATTTTTTGAGTGCAAAAAATGGGTCGTTTATGAAACAATCACCAAATTGCTAATTCAAAATGCTACCACCATATTTTCCAAAATTACTAGACCACCTTACATGGACAATGTACTAACAGGGGGATCTCAAACCTTTTCATCCATCGCTAGTGAAAAAGACAAATTTCTGCCAAATCAAATATTATGGCTAGAATCACGGCATAGTTTGTGATAAGTTAATATGGATATCATATTTGGATTGCTCTCATTTTATGATTAATTTAGACATATTATTTGTCAAATTCTGATTTACGGATTTAAATATATTAATTATTCCATATTAAATAGGAAAATACAAAAAAATAAAATCAGTATATTTTTATTTGAATTCAATAATATTTTTACTTATTCATTGTTGTTTACTTAAATAATTGTTTATAATTTCAAAAAATACAAACATGTGACATGATGATATAAGAGTTAATAGGATTGATATCATAGTATTGACAATAAGGTATAAATTGCTTTGCGAAAACAGATTCTGAAAAAACGGAGAAGTTAAGTGTGTTGGGGTTGGAATAGTGAGGAAAGGTGAACAACCGAAAAGTTTGACCAAGACTGCAATTTGATCAAAGATTTACTGTAATTAGTGTTAAAAATGTTTCAAGTGAGAGATTAACGAGTAAAACAATTCAAAGAATCTTAGGTTTTTTACCAGGAATTGCGCTCCCTATAAAAGTTTTAGTTTGGGTTTTCCCGCAACCAAAGAAAAAGAGAATGGAAGATATGCAAATCCATTTTTTAAGGATCTAGAGCTGGTGGATCGACCTCTTTTGGATAAGATAGCATAGGGCATGCCCCGGCCACTCTTAAGACTAGGTACCCATTAAAAAATTGAGACAAAATTGAATTAAAAAACAATTTGATTTTTTTTGAAATTATTTTGCATCCGACCGTTAGGCTATGCCAATAGCCGCTATGCCGAGGTCAGCCGTCGAAATATCCCACGCCGATGGCTTTTCGGTACGCCGATGGCCTCCATGCGCTCCGCCGAGGGAGATCTTGTCAAGGAGCCTACGCCGAGGGCAGTCGTCGGCGTAGCCTACGTCGATGTTTCTTTGCCCTACACCGACGGCTTTTAGTCCTCAGTGTATAGTGTGTGTCCTGTAGTGCATTGACGTGTCACAACACACATTGCTCGATACATCCTCTTATCATTTGTTGTTCAATTAGAACAACAAGACTCATGTATGAGTTTACAATTTTACAAATGAGATGACTAGCTCTCATTCTAGTGAGAACTAACTTAAATCTTGCTTGAATGATGTTACCCACGTTCTAAACAATCTTCTTCCACTTCTTGAATAGTCTTCTTGTCCTTCTCCTTGATGCAACTATGTTAGGTTAGTAAATAATCACCATCACCATTCTTAACTTGAATAATATGCTTATTATTTTGCAAATTGTTTCTCTACTGAGTAAAAAAGTAAACCATCTCCGAATCTTCACTTAACTCTACACATTCTATGTTTGGGAATAGTACACCATCGTCGTCATCATCATCCACTTCTCTTCTGGTGATCCAATCATCATCTTGGTGTCACCTCCCTCCCTCTCGCACATATACTTTCCATCCTCCCCGCAGAGGCTTAGAGAAGCTCTGCTGGTTCTCCACCATAATTTCTACACCATGTCGTTGTGCTACCCAGATCTCACCAACCTCTCACCCTTGCTTGTTGGATCAAGAAGTAGGAGACACCATCAAGTTGTGCGTGTGCGAATCATGGAGGTGTTGTTCGTGTGGTGCTGCATCGGATTGATCTGACCTTTGTATTACTACATCATCCACAATCTCTAGATCATTAAAACTCGTGTTCTGCAAGGGTAAGTAGATCTGATCCATCTTACTACTAGCATCTCATAGATCAGATCTTGGGTTTTCTTCCGCAATCTTGTAAAATAACTTTTTGTTTTCCATTCTAACCCATCACCATTCGCCGTGGCAAAAACGCCGGAATGTCACGGACGGTCGGGAAGTTTTCAGGTAGCCAAAACGTCATGGATCCATCTAGGACGTGAGATACATTACATTTTTTATCACAAAATTTGTCATTCATGGACGTCTATGACATTATGTGTTTCAACCAAGATCTTTTGGTAATGTCTTGTATCGACCAGATTCTTGTAGTGTAACTGCCTAATGAGCGCACTAAATTACATAACCCTTCTAAATTGAAACTCACATTCCATGCATCATCACCTGAACTACACATATTTAAAAAACAAAATCTTAATTTCAAACTCCCTAGGCACTAATGCTCGAAATCGAATCGGCACACACACACGGAGGATAAGCTAACTTTATTGACACAGCCGGTGCAGGTGGATGTCCAGCGGTGGCTCTAGGCTAGATTATCCTTTCAGATCTTGCCAAGGGCTTCTATAGCCGCCTTCATCAGTGAAAACCCCTTCCCGATGGTCGGGTTCGAGCTCCGGCAGCAGTCCAAGTCCTCCGATGGGGAATTCGGGCACCCCGGCACCTACACTTGCACCACCCTCTCCACCTTCATTTTCGTCGTCGCCGCAAGAGCATGCGTCGGGTGAATTAGACACCGCCGTTGGTTTTGTGTGAGCGCGGGAGAGTCAGCAATGGCAGCTCAATCCCTGCCCAAATAGGGGAGTTAGGGTTCTGATAGCGTCATTAACGCCCGTCTGGCCACGGCCATCACCAAGGCCTGCCAGCGGGTCCCAACGGTCAGTTTGATTGTCTATCGAGGATCAAAACTTCTCCAGTGTTGGTAGTTTTTTGAAACTCCGGCAGAAATTGTGGTGTTTTTTTTTTGTAATTTTCTCTTTTTCATGGAACCGTGATGCCGATGGATCTATAGCTATTTTCATGCATGGAAAGAGATGACCCCTCTAACGTACCAACAAGCGTGCTATCAAAACTATAGGGGACTAAAGTGTGTAATTGGGCGTTTACTCCGTTGGTATCCTTGGCCTAGGACCACTATCTGACTTACCAGCAGCTGGTCGGCTAGAACTAATTAATAAACAACAGTGAACGAGAGAGCGGATCATTTGAAAAAATTTGGGGTTAAGTTAAGAAGATGTGATGATCCGTACTTTTGTTGCATGCAAGGAAATCACAAGATTAATTAGGCCACGTTTGGTACTAGAGGTTTACTGGGGATTAAAGGGATAATCCTAAAGGGATTGGGTGCCTACCTTCACCCAATCCTTCAAATCACAAAATTCAATCCCCAACAATCCACTAGATAGGGTAGTGTATTGGGTATTGAGAAAATGCACTAGAAATTTGAGGAAAACTGGGGAAAAGTGGGAATAATCCCCACTAATACACTAAAACAAAACACTATTTTAAGAATAAGTGGGGAATTAGGGTTTGATGGGGATAATCCCCTCTAATCCCCACAAAACCTCTACTACCAAACAAAGCGGGTTCGAAAGCAATATGACAGAATCAATGCCGATAATATTTGCCCACGACCAAAGTATATTTCATGCGCTGCTTTTGTTTATGGCGACACATTGTGATGGAGGAGGCCAGGACAACAACTGTGTAGATGTTTCCCGGCAGTACCTGAGCATCAGTGCCTGGCTGCTACAGTTCCCGTTGTATGTCTTGCATGTACGATGCCAATGCATGAGAAGAAAACGAGCTTACTTAATCAAGGGGGAAAGGTTTTCAAAAAGGAAGGGGGAGAAGGAAATATGTTGCCCTACGAATTTAAAGTGTTGGATGAATAGTAAGGACAACCAAACAGATAAGGTGCCCATTTTTCTCCAGAATTGGCTAGGAGATGACTGTTAAGGTTTTGTTTTATTGCTTCTGAAATTGTGTAAGGATTCCTCAAAAAGGCAATTGTGTAAGGAAACTGAGGACTGTGGAGTGGCTCAACCAACTGAACTTCTTCATGCACAGCACATGGGTGCAACTGGAAACAACTACACACTAACAATAACAATCACCTAACCTAGTTCATGTGCATTGCAAATTTGTAAGCTCACTCATGCATGAAACATGAGTAGGTGCAGAAGTAGTGATGCAACAAATGTAAAGCATTTGGTTTTGCTTCTGCGCTAAACCAAACAGTACTGGTAGTAACTCTAGTGCTGCGTGCTATCACACCAGATCACATCAATTGCCCTGCTTGGGGTAGTACTCCAGTTATTAGTAGGTCGGAGCGGCCGAAAGGCTGCAACGCCTTTAACCACGCCATGCCGGACGCTGGCAGCAGCTGCCGCACTACACCGCTAGCGAATCAGTCCATCCATCAAAACGTATGAGGCAGACCCAATGGCCACTAGATCTTCAGCTTCCCTGACATGGCACACATGAATGTGGGGTTACCAAGGCATGGCAGGACATGATCAATCACAAAATCGGATCGACAGAGGTGGATTAGAACGCACGAAAGCACTCACTGGCGCAGGTTGCTTAAATTGTAGGTTAGACCTTGTTATGGATCGTTTTTTCAATTTGTCCTTATGAAAATCTCTCATGGAAAAGAATGTAGACATGAAGTTCAGAGGAGGAAATTTCTCATTGTGTTCTTTCTGAACACCTCATTGCCTAAATTGTAGGTTAGATCTTGATATAGATTTTTTTGTAGTTTTTCGTTATGGAATTACTCTCACAAAGAAGAATGTAGACATAAAGTTAGGAGGGAATTTTTTATTCCATTTTCGGAAACCTTGTTACCTAAATTGGTGGTTAGATCTTGATGTACATGATTTTTCCAGTTTGTCATTATGGGTTTTACAGTTTCACAAAAAAGAATGTAGACATATGTTAAGAGGAGAATTTTCATTACATTTCAGAAAACCTCGACTCCTAAATTATTAGTTACATCTTGATGTAGATGGAGTTTCTATTTTTCATTATGGAATTACGCTCTCACAAAGAACAATGTAGACATACAATTAAGAGGAGGAAATTCCTTATTACATTCCCAAAAATCCCGTCATTATTTTATGTTAATTAGATGTTTAGCCAGTTTTTTTGATATGGAACTACTCTCTCACAAGAAGAATCAAAATATATAGTTAAGAGGAGGAAAATCCTTACTGCATTCCAGAAAAGGTAGTCATTATTTTCGGTTATATCTTGTCGTAGACCGTTTTGCCAGTTTTTTCATTGTGAAGCTACTCTAAAAAGAAAAAAATATAGCTAAAACGGGTTTTAGCCAACAAAAGATAAAATGAAGTCATGTAAAAAACAAGAGGAAGTACCCTCAATGTCTGAAAGTCAAGTGTTAGTGTTTGTATCGGAATTTAGGTTACAATACATGATTGATTGGACGGATAGCGATGTTTGTACATTTAGAGTACTACACTGAAGAAATGCCTTAAGAGGATTCTTGGGTGACCAAAGAAATGTGATATTTTCCTTGGATTAAGCCAAGTGAGGTTAAGTTTATACACAAGCGTTTGCAAACAAGGCCTACACTCTTACATATATCTTCATGGCCGCAGAAATAAGACTTGCGCCGATCCAAAAGCATAACACTCTGGAAAAAATGTTCAACCAATAAACCATGAGTTAGCAAAGTAAGTAGTGTGAGATTTGGTCATGCATGTTTCCATTAAGCCTTTTCTTCCTCCAAAAGCTAGACACAAGTAGTACCGAAAAGCTAAAAGTTTGAGCAAAGTTTATTCATTAATCTGGCGCAGCCAAGGTACTACCAAAATTGAGATGTGGGCTAGCTGTGCCTGCGTGCCCGCCTGCCCGCATGCATGGTGGTGCATGTGAGGGCAAGGACGTGCATGAAGTCCAAAAGTTGCGAGGGGTTGGTAGAGCTTTGTACTCTAATAGCACCAACTTAACAGCAAATTTAGTCCTAGGAAGATGGAGGGAGGGAGGGTCCCCCAATCAAGTCAAGTGATGGACCAAGAACATGTATGTGTGATGTAGTGTACCCGTTGCTGTCCACTTACTCATCTTCCTTGCAAACACGGCCAAAGCATCTACTCCTAGCTAGCTTGGGGCAAGAAAAGCGCATGCGCAGCTGGTGTTTGTGTGTGAGCAAAGGGAGCAAATCACCCCGTGCTGGCCAGGCCACCAACAGGTCTTAACTGCTTACTTACAAGTGCGAAATACACAAGGGAGTTAATGGGGCAATGATGATCGGTCAATCAGCGAGGGAGGCAGACGCAGGTGATGATCCTGAAAAGGTGTCGCAAAAACCTCAGCTACCTACCTAGCTTCACATCTCATGCATGCAAAGGAAAATTGGCTGACTGCTATGATGCTAGGTCACATGCATTGGCATTGGCTGACCGGCCTTGGGGCCAGCCAGAGCGTGGCGTAGCTTATTAGGGCATCTCTACCGGCCGACTCATATGGTCATCCTAAACGGTTCGTTTCTGTCCATTTGGGTTGGGCCCCGGTCGATTTAGGTAGGGGGACCCGGCCTGTCCGGCCAGCCGCGTCGAGCGGCGCGATCCATTTGTCCGCGCGAAAATAACTGGCAAAGTTTGTACTTAATTTATATTCAAAATATAAAAATCATAAGTTAAACTAATCCTAGCCCTAGCTACCAATCTTCGCGCCGACGCCGCCTCGTACATCTACGGGTCGAGGTCGATGTACTTCGGCGGCGTCCAGAGGTTGGGCGGCGGGAGCGGGCGCAGGTGGGTTGATCGCTCGCACATGCCATGGCTCCCACAGCTGGAGGTGCGCCAACTCCACGCCCACCTCCGGCGCGATCGGAGGCGCCCAAACCGGCAGCGGCGACGGTGGAGGCAGTTGGGCGTTCGTCTCAGCTACCATGCGGGTGAGCGCGAGGGCCTCCTCGCAGCTGCGCCACAGGGCCTCCTCCTCCTCCTGTGCGCTCGCCGCAATGGACTGCTCGGTGAAGGCATCCTCGTCGTAGCCCCGCGCCAGTACCTCGCGGTACTCCAGGGGCAGGTTGGCGGCGACGTCGTCCACCGCCTCCTGCTTGACGACGATGTCGTCGTTGCCGCCCTCGTCGTTTTCGTCCTCGCTTCCAAGCTCGACGTCGAAGTGGTTGACGGAGCCCTCCTCGTCCGAGTCGATGTCGGGGATGGGGTAGACCTCCCCCAGCTACAGGTCATGGTGGATGGTGGTGGCGCGGCGCACCTTGTGCTCCCAGTCGAGCCACTTCTTCTAGTAGGCCGAGCTCTGGTAGGCAGGGTCCCACCGTTGGGCCTCCGGGAGGCCCCTGATCCGGCGGCGGATCTCCTCTTCTAGCCCTTTGCCCTCCTTGGGCACGGGTGGCACCGAGACACGGTCCCGGTTGAGCTGCCAACCGGTGGGGAGGGACACATCGTTGTGCTGGATACCCTATCCCTTCCTCCAGCGGCGCTTGCACTCCGTGATGCTGAAGTACTGGCGATCGCGGCGCTCTCCCTCCGGCCGCGGTAGCGGGCGAGCCTCCACGCGGCAGCCTCGAAAATCCTCCTGCCGTGGCGGAGGCGGCAGGGACGTGCCGCGGAGGAAGGCCGGCATCCGGCCGAAGCGATGGCTGCTAGAGCCAAACGCCTCGTAGTCGTTCTTGCCCCTCCCCTTCTTCAGCAACGACGGTGTTTTCATCGTTCGCTGTGGTGGAGGTAGCGGCGGCTAGGGTTTGCGATGGCGAGAGGTGAGGAGTGCGGCACCAACAGGCGCAGGGTTAAATAGCCCCTTTGCCCGCGAACAGGCGCAGCTTCTCGCTCCTTCGCCATCAATGCAGGTGCGAGAACGCAGGTGGCGCCCAGTGGGTCAGCGTGTCATCGCATCGCCATTGATGGCGCAGGCTGCCGCCGGTCAGCCTTCCGCGCAGCGTCTATGAATCGCTGCCACGGTTGCGTCTGAATCGGTGCTGCTGACTAATACGTCAGAAACGTATCTATAATTTTTGATGTTTCGTGTTTGTTTAGTATCTACTTGTCTTTACTTTGAGGTGTTTTTATATGTTTTTCTAGACTAACCTATTAACAAGTTGCCACGGTGTCAGTTGCCTGTTTTCTTCTATTTTTGGTTCCAGAAAAGGCAGAAAATCAATATTCTCGGAATTGGACGGGACGAAAGCCAAAGTCAATATTTTACCGTGGGGAACATGGAGCCAGAACACGAGACGGAGGGAAGCCACCAGGGGACCACATTCCCTGGCCGCACGGATGGGCCTAGCCCGCGCCTGGGGGGTGCAGCCACCCCGGGTGCCCCCCTGCCTCGCCTCTTCACCTATAATAAGCCCCCGATACCAAAACCCTAAGGACCCAATCAATCTTCCACGAGACAGTCTGTAGCCGCCGCCACCATAGTCCCTAGATCGGGTGGATCTGAAGCTCTTCCCTGCACCCTGTAGGAGGGGAGATCATCCCGGAGGCCTTCTTCATCACCATGCCAGCCTCCGGTATGATGCATGAGTAGTTCCACCTTGCACTGTGGGTCCATGTAGTAGCTAGATGGTTGCATCTCCTCCTTTGTGCTTCCATGTTTAGATCGTGTGATCTCCATTCATGATCAAGATCATCTATTTGTAATCATGCATGTTGTGTTTGCGGGGATCCGATGGATATTGAGATTACTATGTCAGATGGATTAATGGTTTTGTCTTATTGATTCTATCATGTCTATGTTGTTTGTGATCTTGCATGCTCTCCGCTTCTAGTAGCTAATTTGGCCAAGTAGATGCTAGTGACTCCAAGAGGGAATATTTATGGTCGATAGTGGGTTCATGCCTCTATTTAATCTAAGGGAAGTGACAGAAATCTCTAAGGTTGTAGATGTGATGTTTCTACTAGGGAGAAAACAACGGTCTCTTGTTCATGGAACAAGTAGATTGTTTACCTTACACACTTTGCTTAAAGCAGTGATCTGTTGCTTGCAACTTAATACTGGAGGGGGTTCGGATGATAACCTGAAGGTGGATTACTAGTCATAGATGCAGTTGGATGGCGGTCTATGTATCTTGTTGTATTTCCCAATCGAATCTCATAGGATCATGAATGTCTAGTATTGCATTGTTATTCCTTGCTCAGTCCTGTCAATTGACCTGCTGTAATTTGTTTACCCTGCATGCGATGTTTGTTTATATTGAGGAGAGCACCTATAGTGAACTATGGACCTCGGTCCAATCTTTACCATTGATACATCTTTCTCTATTACTATTTACTTTCTGCAAACCACTATTACCTTCCACACCATATAGTTAATCCTTTGTTTTCAGCAAACCGGTGAGATTGACAACCTCACTATTTGTTGGGGCAAAGTATTGAGTTTGTGTTGTGCAGGTTTCGAAGTTGCTAGCAACACCTTTGAGTCGTTTCCTTCCTCCTACTGGTTCGATAAGCTTGGTTTCTTACTGAGGGAAAACTTGTTGTTGTGCTCATCACACCTTCCACTTGGGGTCTCCCTACGAAGCTCTACAGTGATCTGAGCCACCATCACTAACCGCGTCTGAAATCAATGTCGCGTGTGGCTGGCGGGTGGGGCAGTGGCACGCGCGGGCATGACGTCCGCGCGAGTTCGGGCTGACTCAACCGAGCCCTAGATTAGATGCACGGATGGGTCGGTCCGGATGCGTTTCACCGTATGGGTTTTCCCGCTGGGGCGCCGCACATGCCCCGCCCCTCCGGACGGACAGTTTCGAACACGCGACGACCGTTTGGGTCGGCCCGGTGGAGATGCCCTTAATCAGTTCAAGGTCGTGTGATGCATGCATGCTCTCTACCCCTCGTGATCGCCTACCTGCAGCTGCATCTGAGAGGTTGGAATTTCTGCTCAGATCTATATAGTCTATATAGACCCTGTCAGATTTCGAACACAGTGGAAAATCACAAGTAGTAGTATTTTCACTCGAACAAAAAAGATCAAACCCCTCTCGCGCCGCCCCCGCAAGGCGACGGGGAGGGAACCCTAGATCCCCGCCGTCAGGCCCTCTTCATCTTCCTCCTCCTCCCTTGCCGCCGCCAGGGGGCATGGCCGGGGAAAGCCCGATAGGTGCCGGCGGCAGCGGGGCTCCTTTGGTCTCCTGCTCAGTGGGGTGGGCGCGGGATGGCGCCATCGGGCTAGGGAGTGGTCTTCCTGCCGGGGATCATGGCGAGCCGGAGCTCCAGCGGGCTGCGGTACAATGGGTGGCGAGGTGGCGGTTCTACGCCCAGCCTTAGGGCGGCAGGGGCCATGAATGGCGCAGGCCATGGTCGGCCTCCTCTATAGCGGCCGGCGGGGGAGGCGTCATGGAGGTTGCTGCGGCCAGAGGCAGCGGGACCCCGAGCCCCTGGTTCTTGGGCGGCGGCGGTTGGCAATAGGGGTGGCTGGGCGACGGCGGTTCCCATGGATATGGCGAGGGACGGGGACGCCCTGGGGTCCTGGTACGGGGACATGGGGTAGCGGTGAACGGTAGAGAGGTTGGAGGCGGCTGTGCCGTGTCCGCCTTCCGCTCATATCTGTTGTCGTGTACCGGCACCCGGTGTCTGTGTCCTGGCTCGTCAAAGTGGGGACTCGGGGTGTTGTCCCAGGTGGCGGTCCTTAGACCGCGGCGGTCCGGATGTTCCGGGTGAGCACGGTAGTGATAGCGCGACCTCTTGGCAGAAGGGATATGCGATGGCAGCGGATCCATGATACATCCATTTTGCATCACTATTTTATCATAATTTATTGTTATGCATTGATATATTTACATATTAAGAGGTGATACTTATGTTATTTCATCTATTTTTCATGTTGGATGACTTTTGGAGGATGAACGGCCAGATTCAGGATTCTGATGGAAAAAAGCGGTGTCCAGATGCAATATTCGTGAGGATTAGAAAATTCCAGAAAACATACAGAAGTTGTTATTTTCCAGAAGACGAAGGAGGCCAGAAGGAGAGGCGGAGATGGGCCCCATGAAGCGGCCCCCCTGGGCCACGCCACTAGGTGGTGTGGCCACCCTGGCCCACCTCTAGAATTGCCCTTTCACCTATATTATACCCTCAAAACCCTAAGACTCAAGAGCTACCACAGAAAGATTCCGCCGCCTCTGCGGGGCGGAAACTACAGAGAGAGAAAGAGCTCTCCGGTAGGCATAAATCTGCCAGGGAAATCCCTTCCTGGAGAGGGGAGATCGTCGCCATCAACACCGTCATCAAGCTAGACTTCATCGGGATCATCATCATCATAATCATCCTCACCATCATCTCCACCAGCACCATCACTACCACTCCATCCCGCTATAACAATTGGGTTGAATCTTGCATAGTTCTTAGGGGAAACTTTCCCAGTGTCGATTACTTTTGTAGTTGATGCTATTGAGTGGAACCATTGAATTATTTGTTTATGTTCAGATTTTTACTTATCATTATATCATCTATGATCTTAATCCTTATTATGTCTCGTGAGTAGTTCGTTTAGTTCTTGAGGACATGGGAGAAGTCATGTTGTTTGTAGTGGAATTGTGTTGAAGTAATATTCAATGGTTGGATATTTAAGTTGTGGTGTTATTCTTCTGGTGGTGTCATGTGAACGTCGACTACATGATACTTCACCATTTATGGGCCTAGGGGAATGCATTGTGTATTTGGCTACTAATTGTGGGGTTGCTAGAGTGACAGAAACCTAAACCCCCGTTAGGAAACCTTTGCACAACGGAGTGTAGGATCTCAGAGTTTAATGTTGTGGTTAGGTTTTTATCTTAATTACTTTCTTGTAGTTGCGGATGCTCGCAAGGAGTTTAATCACAAGTATGTATTAGTCCAAGTAAGGTTGGTACATTAGCATAGGTTCACCCACACAACACTTATTCAACCAAAGAAGATTAATCAACTATATGAAGCGAAAGCACTTAACAATATTCCCATGTGTCCTCGAGAACATTTGGTCCTAATAATTAATACAACCGGCTTGTCCTTTGCTGAAGAAAGGATTGGGCCACTTGCTGCAATTATCATTATTGTCTTTTGTTTACTTGCACTTTATTTATCTTCATTATCAAAAAAAACCTAATAATTTGTTTGCTAAGTATTTACAGGGAATTCCTGATCCAAACCACTAGTCAACACCTTCTGCTCCTCATTGGGATCGACACTCCTATTTATCAAAAGTACTACGATACACCCCCTATACTTGTGGTCCATCAAAACTATTTTTTGGCACCGTTGTCGGGGAGTGAAGAGCTATTGAAGAGTGGAACTAGTAAAGGAAATTTCTACTATGAGTATTGTTTTTATTTCTGTTTTCTATTTTGTTTCCAATATGGATAACCCACTTGGTTTCCTATTTGGGAAAGCTACTACCACTTCTAGGGTAGTAGATGAACCCCCACCTGCTGAGATAGATCCTTTTAAGATACCTACAAAAATTGTTGACCGTGTTATGGATAACTACTATTTGGGAGATGGAACTATCCATCCTGGTGATCACTTGCTTTTTATCCATGAATTATGTGGGTTGTTCAAGTATGCAGGTATTACAACGGATCAAGTTAAGAAAAACTTGCTCTCTATATCATTCAAAGGTAGAGATGAAGAATGGTATAAGCTGCTAAAGAATGGACAATCTATGGAATGGGAGGAAATAGTACCTCTCTTTTATTCTAAATTCTATCCTCCTAGTGAGATCCATAAAGACCAGAATCAAATATATAAATTTTGGCCTCGTGATGGAGAGAGTACATCCCAAGCTTGGGGGAGATTGAAGTTACTAATGCTTAAATGTCCTATTCATGAGCTCCCTAATAATATTTTTATTAATAACTTTTATGCAAGGCTTTCTCTTCATGATAAGGATCTATTAGATGCTTCTTGTGTTGGATCATTTACACGTGTGAAAGAAGAAGCTAAATGGGATATTATAGGCCGTATTCAAGAAAATACTGAAGCATGGGAGAATGACAAAGTAAGAAAGTCGGGTATAAATTATGATTATGAATGCATTAAATCTTTTATGGGAACTGATGACTTTCATAGTATAAGTACTGCTTATGTTCTTGACTCCCAAAGTATTGCAAATTGTTTTAAGGCCTTTGCCTCTTATATTGAAATTCCCAAAAAGGAGTGGAACAAGTACCATGCACCTTATAAATATATTCTTGATTATGTTCCTGTTAGAAATACTGAAGTTTGTACTGTTGATCGTATTTTTCCTGAACCTTATTTTGAGAAAATACCTTTCCCTACTAAGGTAAAAGAACATTCTATGATAGCTAATGTGGTTAACAAAAGTACAAATAAAGTTGTAGAACCTGATGAACAAATAAATGTTAAACCTACAGTAGCAATTGTGAAAGACCTTGTCAGTAAAAATGTAGAAGATGGGCACATTATCTTTTGTGAAGATGATTCTAATATTGTCTCACATCCTAGTAAAGATAGAAAAGCTAGTGTCCCTATGCTTTCTGTTAGAGTTGGTGACCATTTCTATTATGGTTTATGTGATATTGGTGCAAGTTCAAGTGCTATTCCTTATGAACTTTATAAAGAAATTATGCATGAAATTGGTCCTTATGAATTTGAAGAAATTGATGTGGTTATTCAACTTGCCAATAGAGAAACCATTTCTCCTATTGGTATTGTAAGAGATGTGGAAGTTCTTTGTGGTAAAACTAAATATCCTGCTGATTTTCTAGTGCTTGGTTCAGCAGCTAGTAAAACTTGTCCTATCATTTTTGGTAGACCTTTTCTGAACACTTGTGGAGCTATTATAGATTGTAGGAAGGAGAAAATTTTAACTAAATTTGATGGAGAATATTATGAGTTTAATTTTTCTAAAACTCCTTATGAAAATGAATTGCTTAATGAGGATTCTAGAGTTGAACAACTTGCTGCTATTGATCCAGTTTTCGATCTTAAACCACTCTTTAATGATTTTAAAGATGATTATTTTGATGATAAGAATGTTTTATGTGATACTTACATTGTTAATTTTATTCATAATTCTACTAAAAGTTATTATGAGAGGGAAACATGGTTTCATGCATGTCAATAATATTAAGTTTCCTCGCTTTATGTTGAAAGTTTTGATATTGCACCTGTTTTGCCTTCCTATGCTAGTAGCCTTTTGTTTCGATAATTTGTTTTCTTACAAAGTTCCTTTGCATAGGAAGTGGCTTAGACTTAAATGTGTTGGATATTTGCTTCTTGATTCTCTCTTTTACACCAATTCATATCCCTTATGCGAGCATCATTGAAATTATATGCCTATCTTAATGGCTATAAAGAAAGAGCTTTTGGGAGACAACCCATTTTATTTTTGTTTTTAGTTTGTCTTTGTTTTCTTTGAGTCTTGGAAGTTATTACCTCTGTAATAACCTCTCCTTATCCTTTTTGTTTGGTTTTTGTGTCAAGATCGGCCTCTAATGAGAGGGAGATATGGATTAGAAGTTCTTTGTCCCAAAGAGATTTACGTGCTTGTTGTAAGTGAAAAATCCCGGAGCATTGTACTGATCTGTAATTTTTTGTGTGCATGCCCCAGGTTTTTATCTAACTTTCGTTAGTTTTACACTTTTCGTTTTGAGCAACATAAGATTTTCGGAAAAAACGAGCTATACCTGCAGGTCTGTTTTGACAGATTTGTGCCATTATTCTGCATTTGCCTCTTTAATCAATTTCCTTTTGAATCCTTTGGAGTTTTTGAAAGGAGTTGCTACGGTAGCTTATGTTTTGATGGATGATTTACTTAAATTGAAACTAAACCCAAAGGTTTAATATCATGCATATACTAATGTTGCTAATGAAGAAAGTTTTGTATGAAATAGATTTTCATGTGTTGGGAGAGAATGATGCAATGAGATGAAGAATGGTCAAAGGATCAAATATTATATATTTCCGGAGATTCTTATAATGAATATATTGATGTTATTCAAGTGGTGACTCTGAAAGAATTTATTAAATACCAAGTTCAGGAATCTGCAGAGTCCGTTTTCAAATAGGTAAAAGTGCTAGAAATAAAAGGTTCGCGGAAAAATTTCCAATTAATATTTTTGCAGTTTTTATTTAATGTGGAAGCTATTGAGTCGAAAGAGGGAAGGAAACGGAGCCCAGGTGGCCCACACCACCCCGTGGCGCGGGACCCACCTGGCCGCGCCACCAGGTGGTGTGACCACCACGGAGCCCGTCTTCGTCCCGTTTTCGCCCAGTACCTTCCTTATGTCGTTAAAATTCATAATATATACCCCCCGGATCCCCCGAGGTCCGCATATCGTGTTCTCATCGTGTTTTTTTTATCTGTTTCTATCAGGCAAATTCTCAGTTTTGGAGCCTCAATGTCTTCCTCTGGATCACCCAAGGAGGATTCCTCCGTGGACATCATCAACCCGTACATGTATGAGTTGAAGATTCACCCCAAGGAGTTGTTGCTCAAGGATGGGAAGGTATAGATAAAAGAAGTTCAGGACCCTAAAGGAGAAGGCAGTCTAGAGGATAGGATGGAGGCATTGGAGCAAGAAGTTTTTAGGTACAAGAAGATGGCAGAACGCAAAGTGGACGTCATCCATAAGATAAGTTTAGAACTCATCGCCGAGCACAAGAAGGAGAATGCAAAGCTTTGGGACGAAATCCTCTCGCTTCATCAGACCACCAACCAATTACAAGCATAACTCTACGACATGCAAATCAAAACTGTGAGTATGAGGCTAGGTTTAAACGCATAAGTTATGCTGCTAGTTTCGGGATATTGGAAACCAAGACGTCCTTTCTTGATGGGGAGCCTTTACCTTGGAAGTCTGATGATAACAAGGAAACACCACCACCAAAGGAGTAACTCATCATCAGGTTTTGGCATCCCCTTGGCTTGTTCCAAGATTGGGGGAGTGTCGTGGTATCACATCATTATCCTTCATCTTTTTAAATTTTTAGTAGAGTCATATCATGAATAGAGGAGTTATCATATTCTCCTCTAGTTGGTTATCTATGTATCCTTTGGTGTGAGTGCCTTTATGGAATATTAATGAGAAGTTTCATCATTTACTTTTTTTGCACATCTTATTTTAGTTTGCAATTTCTGTTATATGATTGATCTTGTTGTTAGTATTGTTATCACTTTGGGAGCATCAAGTAAATTTAGTTGTTTTTGGCAAACCTAGCTTTGGTCAATAGCAACATTATTTTAGGATTGAATGGAAAAGAGAAAAATTATTATAGATACATCATTAAACCTTCTTTCTTTCTTGATTAGATCATAATCTTAGTATTATCAAGTTAAGATATTTTGTGTTTTCAAGGAAAATTGCATGATTGTTTCTATCACTTGTATGTTTGTTTGTTTCCTTCAACTCTTATGCTTGTTACCCAGTCTTGCTAGCCAAAAACATGTACTGCGAGGGAATGTTTCTTGTGCATCCAATCGTTAAACTAAAACCTTTGCCATTATCTTCCAAATTAAAAATTCTTTTGTTATGTGAAAACTAGTTAGTAAAGATCTCACGAACTTGATGACACACCTTTATTTTCTTGCACTTAATAAATTTGAACCATTGTGCCAACTATGTTGCTTTTATGCTTACAATTTATAGATTGGGATTTAGCAGAACCATGCTGTCATGGTGAACGCTTTCAACACCTGTAAATATCTATCCACTTGATATCATGATCTTTTGTTTACGGATGTCGGCGGTGTAAAATAAAAGGGAAGCTTATAATTCCATGGAGTATTATATATGTGTAAGAGAAAGGCATGGGCGGATAGCCTAAGCCATGCCTAATCATGGTGGAAACTTGCAGCATAACCATATTGAGCAATCTATGAAGCATCTTCAGAAAAAAAATATATAAAAAAGAAAAAAAGAGGCACCATACTCATGGTAAATAAGACGATTGCTGAGATGCTCATTGTCTGTTGTCTTGTCATTTTGATATGGGATAGCTGCTATATCATGGGGCAAGGGGTACCCCGTTGTCGGTTCTCTATGATACACATATACTTACAATGACAAGAACTTACTTGGAACTAAAGTTGAGTAGCATGAGGAACAGCCCTCGTACTTAAGGGACATGAGACTTTCGACCTATGATTTGTCAAGCATATAGTTCATATTTGTCTCACTTTAACCTTAATCACTTCAAGATGCTTATGATAGGGGAAATGAGAGCTCAAACCTAGTAAGTACCATAATCTTTTGGAAGCTATTTATGAAACTTGAAATCCTTGCTTCCCTCTGCGAAGGGTCTACCTTTTACTTTTTAGTTGAGTCAGTGAACCCATTCCTTTCTATCTCCAGCAAGCATTTGAGTTGTTGTGATTCAATCATTCATATGATGATTTATTCAATCTTGTTTCTTATGTTCCTTGTTTGGCACAATGCTCTTATCTGAGTGAATATAACTTTGAAAGCTATCTTTGTAGGTGAAAATCCCATTATGTTTGAACAAGATATTCTTGCTTTATAAACTCCATTATAAAAGCTTTTCTCAAAACTAAGTATGATTTATCAACTATTCTTTGACCAAGAACAAAGTTTGTCATTACCAATTATGTTTTTCTTTATGCATCTCTATTATGACTCCCATAATCGTTGCAAGTTAAGTTATTTAATGGTGAGTAGTTTTCTATTATGATTTGTGTATCAATGAATGTGATGTTTCTTGTCCGTATTCTTGTATCGACACTTCACTCCATAAACATGAGGTCATATTTACTGAGTTCAGTTTTCTCTTGGGGACAAGCGAGGTATAAGCTTGGGGGAAGTTGATACGTCCATTTTGCATCACTCTTTTATATCATAATTTACTGTTATTCATTGATATATTTTCATATTAAGAGGTGATACTTATGTTATTTCATCTATTTTGCATGTTGGATGACTTTTGGAGGATGAACTATCGGAGTCAGGATTCTGATGGAAAAAGCGGTGTCCAGATGCAATATTCGCGAAGATCAGAAAATTCCAGAAAATATACAGAAGTTCTTATTTTTCCAGAAGATGAAGGAGGCCAGAAGGAGAGGCGGAGATGGGCCACAGGAGGCCCACACCACCCCCTGGCGCGGGCCCTCCTTGGTCGCGCCACCAGGTGGTGTGGCCACCCTAGCCCACCTCTAGCATTGCCATTTCACCTATATTATCCCCTTGAAACCCTAAGACTTGGGGAGAGACCACAGAAAGATTCCGTCGTCTCTGCGGGGCGAAAACTACATAGAGAGAAAGAGCTCTCCGGCAGGCAGAAATCTGTCGGGGAAATCCCTTCCGGAGAGGGGAGATCGTCGCCATCAACACCGTCATCAAGCTAGACTTCATCGCGATCATCATCATCATCCTCACCATCATTTCCACTAGCAGCATCACCACCACCCCATCCCGCTGTAACAATTGGGTTGAATCTCACATAGTTCTTACGAGAAACTTTCCCGGTGTTGATTACTTTTATAGTTGATGCTATTGAGTGGAACCATTGAATTATTGTTTATGTTCAGATTGTTACTTATCATTATATCATCTCTGATCTTGATCCTTATGATGTCTCGTGAGTAGTTCGTTTAGTTCTTGAGGACATGGGAGAATTCATGTTGTTAGTAGTGGAATTATGTTGAAATAATATTCAATGGTTTGATATTTAAGTTGTGGCATTATTCTTCTAGTGGTGTCATATGAACGTCAACTACATGATACTTCACCATTTATGGGTCTATGGGAATGCATTGTGTATTTGGCTACTAATTGTGGGGTAGCCGGAGTGACATAAACCTAAACCCCCGCTAGAAAACCTTTGCACAAGGGAGTTTAGGATCTCAGAGTTTAATGATGTGGTTACGTTTTTTCTTAATTACTTTCTTGTAGTTGCGGATGTTTGCAAGAGGTTTCATCACAAGTATGTATTAGTCCAAGTAAGGTCGGTACATTAGCATAGGTTCACCCACACAACACTTATTCAACAAAAAAATATTAATCAACTATATGAAGCGAAAGCACTTGACAGCATTCACATGTGTCCTCGAGAACGTTTGGTCCTTATAAGTAATACAACCGGCTTGTCCTTTGCTAAAGAAAGGATTGGGCCAATTGCTGCAATTATTATTATTGTCTTTTATTTACTTGCACTTTATTTATCTGCATTATCAAAAACCCCTAAAAATCCGTTTGCTAAGTATTTACAGGTAATTCCTGATCCAAACCACTAGTCAACACCTTCTGTTCCTCGTTGGGATCGACACTCCTATTTATCAAAAATACTATGACACACCCCTATACTTGTGGGTCATCAATCCACTGGGGGACGGAATAGTAGGGACTAGCGCTAGGGTTGGTGGTGTCAGTGACACCCTTGTTGCAGTGTGGTGGCGGGGATTCACGTGCCCATTTGGGCCTGGCCAGGCCAGTGAGGGCCTGGTTTGCCCTTATTGCTACATCCGGTCGGCTATCCACGCGGTGGAGGCCGCTGTCATCGATTCTTGTATCAGACCGCCAACCCCCGCCGAGGTTGCCTCTTCTCGGTTTTACCAGCCTCACATTGTGGGTCCCGGGGGTGTATGCTGGTGGGCGGTGATCTTGGTGGAGCAATTCGAAGTGTCTGGAGCGTGGTTTTTTTAGGGGTCGGGAGAAATTCCTATCGTCTTGACACCGACGTGATGTCACCTGCGGGTGTCGCCATACTTCCTGAGGGCGTCGGGTGTATCTCTTCCCTAGCATATCGGGGCAAATCCTAGGACTAGTCTGGGCAGCAGCGTCGTTGTCGTTGCTTCCTTCTTGGAGGTGCTGCTTGATACGCGATGCGTCGGAGTGCTATGAGCATGGTGGGAATTCTTCGGAGGACGCAACGGTTGCGGGTCATCCTGTTTTCGTCGAGCCACTGTTGTCGACTTTCTTTTCTCTTCTTTTTATTTATTGTTTTCTTTGGATGGTGTGTTGTCTGATCTAGCAACTGTCTTAATTAATCGTGATTGCTATATTTATGTAGCTGGATGTACGACTGTTTGGAGGTGCGTGAGCGGCATGTATCGATCTGGCGGGCGCACTGCACCGTGGGCGCGACGGCAGGCGGCCACCATCCCGGCCGGGTTGAATTTTACGGGCTCGCACTCAGCTGCTCGCTCTGCGGCGCACCCACACGAAGTCTTAGGTGGTTTGCTCCATCTCTCGTGTACTCCTCGGGTCAACACAGAGGAAAATTAAGTGTCGCGGTCCCAACAGGGACCTGGAGGCCTGGACCTCTCCGGTGTAACATGCCCAAGCGTTACGTCAGGTGCAGATGGACCTGTGTGCAAGGGACCTCTCTCGACGGAACTTGACTAGTAGACTTCTAAGATTCAAATGTGTTGACGGCAGATCTTCCATCTGACGAAGCAAGAATAGATCAGGACCAAAGGATGCGCCAGCCCCACTAGTAGAAAAAGAGTCATTCGTTTATCCCAGTGACTTTAGTCTCGGTTTATGACCGAACCGATTAAAGGGATAGGTCTTTAGTCCCGATTTCTTTGTTCCGGTTAGTAAACCGGGACTAAAGTTCTTTATAAACCGAGACCGATGGCACGTTTTCTACTAGTGCCCGTTTACATTCCCTGGTCAGCATGCACGAGTGCCAGCGTTTTACCCCAAGTCAGTTCTTTCAATATCGGGCCAACAACGCGTATATATGCACACATACAGTTGGATCTAGGGGACGACGTATAAGCTCTCTCCAGTGGACCGAGAATGGAAGCGTGTGTCGTCTGATGTGTTGTGCGTGACGAATGAATAAAGGGGAGAGGAGAGGAGGAGTTAAGTCGTTGGTGCTTGCAGCGTGTACGCACTCGATGATGGAAGCCGACCCGACACGGGGTGGTGATGAGGCGTGACCGATTGTCAGCGCAGGGCCGCCGGCCAGGGAGGAGGTCCCATGCACTATCATGGACCATGGCCCCGCCGGCCGGCTGCTCCTGTAGCTGTAGCTTGCTGCTCGACGCATGCATGCAGGCAGGCGTGAGAAGGAAGCATCCATCCACCCTCCTCTTGGCGTTGCATCCATCCTCCCCCCCCCACCCCCACCCCCACCACACACACACACCTCTGCCCGGCCCTCCCGCATGCACCATGAGTGACATCATCAGAGGGAACCACATTCCATTCCTCATAGCTAGGGGAGGGGCGCCATTCTTCCTGTTCCCACTTCTTGGACCTTATTTTTCGAGTGTTTTTGCGATGATGGTACTATTGAGTTTGTTGTTGCGCACTCTCATCATCTTAGAAGAGGAGACCAGTACCTGTAGTTACTGCCACTCGATCTGTCAGCCAACTTGTGATTGGGCAGGCTTGAGAAAAGGGATAACCATCTATCTCTCCATAGTAGAGATCATGGAGTGGACAAGCGGATGGGTAGGCCAGGCTAGCTTTTCTTGATTTCGCAGGAACAGGGTACATCGAGACTATTATCGCAAGATGCTAGCAGGAACATGCAGCAATCAATTCGAAGACCTGCTCATCTCTGAAGAGCACCCCGCTGCAGCGCATGTGCGAGCTCCCTGGACGCGTCGCGCCCTGCTCCAACAACAGTGCAGCGCCGGTGATCTCCGAATTGCGCCCCAACCAACTTCATAATTCGACGACTCACACTTTTATATGTTGAAAAATGCAACAAAGTCCCACAGCAAACACAGAAAGGCTGACAGATTGCACGAGTGTGTTCCCGTCAAAGGTCGTTTATAATTATTATCAGACTGAATGCTCAGAAAAAGCAAAACATGCCTCTTAACCAGAGGCGATAAGATCCTCATAATGGTTTTTGTTAAATAAGATACTGTAAAAACATGCGAGGAGACATCCATTAGCATTATACCCGTGACAAGACAAACCTCCGTTACTACAAAATGGCTTTACCACTAACAAAGTCAGGAATCGGCATTACCGCTGATCGTTTGTGCACTCGTCGTCCAAGCTGCTGAACACAAACGATCAAATCGATTTTTGCCCGTCAAAGGTAGTTGCTCGAGCTGACGACAGTACAGTGGCGCCCATATATTCAGATGTGTTCTAGAAACGATGACCAGTAATTAGATGTGGATGTCACTAGCTAGTAAGTAATTAGTCGGTGTCGTGTTTCGACTCCCGGTCGTAAATTTGTACGTATTTCTTGTGCGCTTTTATTGATGAGTATGTGAGGTCTCATGATTTTGAGTAGGATGCCGGGCTTTCGATGGGTAGTCGAGTGAGTTCATCACTAGTAGAGAAACAACGTTATGAAATAGGCGTTTGCGGCGGCCAAACACCACGCTATTAACTGGAGATGCTGGTAAGTTTTTCGTTGTTGCAAAGAGAACCCGTGGCAGGTACAAATTACAGGGAGATCCAGACAACACTCACAAAGGACCTGCATTTGAAGATAAGGACCTCCAACAAATACAGAAAACACCCTGAAACGAACAACAAAACGCAATCAAGAACAAGGCGTCTCTGCCACGAATGTCGGCGACCTTGGAGGCGGCGCCATCGACGAGGTCAGAGGAAGGGCTTGACCACACTCAAACCGGCAAGAAAATCCTCGCAACCGGCCACCACCAAGCCACCGGGGACGAACCACTTGGCGAAGAGGCGATGACGAGCACCGACACAGAGGAAGAGCAGCGGCGGAGCGGCAGCCCTACTGCCATAGAGTCCGGCCCGTTGGCAGACTAGCCACCAAGAAACCACTGGAGAGAAGCTCCTGGGAAGAAACACAACATCATAGCACCTCTTAGGTAAAATGCTTTGTCGATAAGAATCACCAAATGGAAGCCACTTCCTCGCTCGCCCTCGCCGCCAAGGCCGGCCACAAGCCAAGAGAATAGCAGAATCTAGTGCTTCAACAGGGAAGCGCGTGCAGATCATCCGAGATGCAAACACCGCACCTCCAACGACACCACCCACCATGGGGGCCTCGAAACAAGGCCGCATCACAACCTCCTGACGTTGCTCCAGCACGCCAAGAGTAACTCGGCATCCGCCACCGCCAAGACTAGTCGCACAACCGACGGACCCACCCTCTCCCTCGCCACCCCGGCCGGCCAAGAGATTAAAGTCGTCAGTAGGCAGCAGAGGCGATGGAGGGGATTATTTGGGAGACTTGCCGCCGAGGCGCACGCTACCGACCCCCACCACGGGAGCATAGCAACAAAGCTCGGAAGCTCCCCTTGACATCGCGCCAAGCGCCACCAATAGGAAGCCATCCCGTCCAGCACCCCATCGGTCACCACCCCCAACCAAACTCCATCCATCGCCGCCATGGCCGGCCGACAAGGAGCAAGGGAGGGAGGAGAAACACGAGGAGGGCCAAGACCAAGGCCTTATTCAGGGAAGGCAGAAGAACCAGTCCGCCTACAGGTCCATCACCAGAACACCGAGGCGAAGCACAGCCGCAGCACGCCGCCGCCACATCTGGCCGAGAAAAAGGCGGCCTTCCGGCGGCATACAGCCAGCAAAACCGGGGACACATCCCGAAACTACCTCTACACAAATTCTACAGGCGCCCCCCTCAGCCCAGCTCAACCGGCGACGCCTACAAGCAAGGCCTCGGGGAGGCACAGGGACAGGGAGGAGGAGACGCTTTTACTGTAGCAGGGGGAAAGGGTAGAAAGTAAGGTTCATGAATGGCTGCCCGAGCTGCTGGTAAGTTGTACATGTAGCATGCACAGGGTACACTCTCGGTAATGACCATACCAGTAGCGTGCAAGCCGGCATGCCAACGGTAAGCCAGACTAGAAGCAAATATTATTTGCAACCTACTCTTTCTGATTTTAAAATATAAGATGTTTTAATTTTGTGAAAAAAATATCTAAACTTATTTTAAGGTATAGATTCACTCCAAACATGAGCGAATCACATACTAAAACAAGTTTAGATATATTTTCTTCACAAACATAAAACATCTTATATTTTAAAACGGAGGGAGTAGCAACGTTCTATGTTTGGTACGCCGCAGATAAGAGATCCAACGGTATTAAGTTTAAATCCTTTGTGTTTCTCATTCAGATATATCCGTGAGTTTCATTCTTAGCCGCATTTCATTGAAATATTTGATGAATTTCATTCGAATCGGCCACTTTCATTAAAATATTAGGAGGTATTACAACTAATTTATAAAGATTAAAACAAATCTAAATCTGAGCTAAATCTAGATGTGTGGCGAGAGCGGTCACCATTATTGACACCCTCGCTGCCGCGTCTCTGAACGCCCGGGTAGAAGTAGCGCAGTTGGACGCCCAGGCGTCACAGAGCAATTCAGTCGCATGATAAGAGAGTCAGACGATGACGGACAAGTGAAACAGAAACCTTTGCAAACTTTTAGGTAGGAGGGATTTTTTTGTAGGAGAGAAGAGAAGAGAGGGCATGGCGTGGTGGCTCCAAGGAGCCCTTTTTTAAAACTACATAACTTTGAATTCAAAAAGATTTCAAAATATTCTAGTAAAATAAATACTTGTACGTAGTCAACAATGAAATTTAATAGTGTATAAAAAATCAAACCAAAATACTTTGTTTTTTTAGGCTTAGCCAAAATGAAACTTTTAATTTTTGTCTTTGGTGAACAGTGTTAAAAATATCCTAAAGTGGGGAGTTTATCTTCTTGTGTGATTTTGTATTTTTTTTGTGAGCCCAAAGTACACTGCATTTTGAGGTAAAAATACTACGCACTAGTATATTTCATGATTGGCTATATGCATGTATTGTTTCAGATCTTTTTTGACAAACTTTGAAATCAAATTTTCTGAAGTCTGCGAAAAAAATCAAAAAAGGCTTCTAGAGCCCGCGCACCATTAAAACCTGGCCGACATGTTGGGCTTTGGTTTCTCTAGGAATTTCACCAAAACATGCCAAAATCAGCCCCGCGCTCGTTACATACCGCGGGCTGACCCGCCAAGCCAAGGTGTCGTGCCAGGCCAAACACGTGGAGGAGGTGTCGGGCATGTGCCTTGCCATGCCGGCCTGGCCCGTTGGCCGAGTTTAACTTCATCGGGCTTATTCGAGAGAAGAGATTCCTATCTTCCCCACAATACCCTAAAAAAATCTTCGCGAATCTGCAATAGTGTTGACTGATTATATCAAGAGTGCGTCTATGGTTTGCCTGATGGACCGGCCGCGTTTTCTTTTCTTTTTTCGCTTTTATTTCTGTTGTTTCTTTTTTGGTTTTTAAATATGATTATATAAACATAATCTGAACAAAAAAATCAAAAAACATTTTCCAGATTTTGAACAACTTCCAAAACCAGATCATTTTAAAATTTGAACATTTTCAAATCCAAACATTATCTGAACATTTTTTGAAATTTAAACACATTGCAAAATGTGGACATTTTTTAACATTTGAACCTTTTCAAATCCAAACATTTTTCACATTTGAACAAATTCGAAATCTAAATAAAATTTGAAAACTGAACATTTTCAAAATTGAAAATATTTTAAAATCTGAACTTTATTAAAAAAATTGAAAAGGTAGAGTAAAAAACAAAAAAAAAGAAACGGAAAAGGAAGAAAAAAGCTGAACTGGTCCGGCCCATGCCGTGTGAAGGGTGTGTAGTGTGCGGTATGCGTCCTATACGAAATCAGGAGAGCTCTTATCAAGATGCACGGTAAACAAAAAGAACAAACAAAAATCCCCGATAACCAACCACAGGGAATCCGCCTCTGTCATTTCTGCAATTTTAACATTGAAAGGTCGAACTGAACCGAGAAGATAAAGAGCCACCTGATCGAGCGGAAGCAGCGAGATAATCGAGCTCAAGGAGGTCAACAACACCCACCGGCCAGGTGGTGTGAGATGAGAACGGGCAGGAGATATCTGCCAGTCCCATGTTATCTGATGCTGCTCAACTGCTGAACAAACGAGCATATCGGGGATGAACAACGGAAGTGTGGACAACGACGTAGCATAGCTAGTCACCTTCAGAGGCTGTCTATAATTATGCATGGAGATGATGATTATGATGATGGGCTAATGTTGTAACCGAGTTTTTTTATTACGTAGGTGAGATGCCATTGTGCAAACAAGCATAAACAAAAATGAAACTGCTGGTTCGCCAAACAAAAATAGACCAAAATAAGTATCGGAGAAAACTTTGCCAAATTAAACCTGGTGAGCTGTGTGTTTGCCATTGAGCTGTGTGTGCTGTAGCCATTATTGACGTTATATCAGCGGTCGGCCTCTTCTTTTATATGATAAATATGTCTCCCAGTACACATCCTTGAAAAAAATAGGTTGCGTTTGCCATTAAGATGGACTGTCATAATCTAGACCATCCGGTCTCGCAAAATTGCAACAGAAAAAAAAACTACTTCCTCTAATTTATGTACCTAGTCATATTTTAATGATACATACATCCGAATCTGACAAATCCAAATCAACTAGACATATTTTAGTGATACATACATCCGAATCTAACAAATCTAAGTCAACTAAATATGGATAGGAGGGAGTACAATTTATTGAACCTGATATTATGAGGGTTTTTGCAATGATAAAATTTTGTTGTTGCGCACAGAAGGAGACCGGTACATGCAGCGGCAGTTACTGTTGCTCCTATCAAAAAACAATTTTACCCTCAATAGAAGGCAGGCTTGAGAGAAGGGAGTCGACAAACGGATGGGCAGGCCAGGAAGCTTTTCTTGATTTGGCAGGAACAGGGTACATGGAAACTATTATCAAGATGCCAGTAACAAGCAGCAATCAATTCAAAAACCTCTAGAGCAGCAGCCCCGGGAGACACGGACACCTCACGCCCCAATGCGCGGCGCCAGTGATCTCCTATTCGCGTCACAACCAACTTCCAAAGAGATACAGTTATATGTTGAAAAATGCAACAAAGTACCACAGCAAACACATAAAGGCTAACAGATAGAATGAGTATGTGCCCGTCAAAGGTCGGTTACAATTATCGGCTGCATTCCTTCCAAAAGAATGAATGCCAGGAAAAGAGCAAAACATGCCGCTTAACCAGAGACAAAAAGGGATCAAAACGTAGAAATGGTTTTAGCTAAATAACATAAAATCATGCAACGAAATGCATTATATCCATGACAAGACAAACCTTGTCAAGACCACGAAGGAAGACATGTGCTGAAAATTCAACCAAACCGCAACATGGAAACACCATTTCCTCTTTCCATCACTTAGCTACTAAGTCTACCAAGATCCACGTCCGGGGCACTTAACATGGGCATGCCATTTGCAGGTTTCGTTTTCTCAAGCCGATCCAAATCACATGTGACTGTGAGCTGGTGTGGGTGTCTGTTGCTGTTGGGGTTGATTCTTGGCCATTGCAATCCAAGCAGCGAAGCCAATACCAAGAATCACCCACCCACCCAAATCATACCAGAACTCATTGTCCTTCTTCTTTTTCCTTGATTGCTGGAAACCACAATATATTCTCGCATTAGATACAGGAAGGTGCAGAGCAGAATATATACTATAAGGAAATAACTTATATAGAACTAAGGTCAGCAGTATGGAAGAGAAAATATAATCCTTTAGTCCTACGACAAGGGGCAGGTCAAATTGCAGGAAGAATACGCATACTTAGACACATAGTACTCTCTCCGTCCAGAAAAGGATGCCGCACGTATCTAGAAGCGTTTTAGTGCATAGATACATACGAATTTTGATAAATCTTCTACATACTTTTCTGGATAGAGGAAGTACATAATATACTGGCTGAATAAAACAAACCAAAAGCTCTGGAACATGCAAACGCATCATTCTTGATTGCAAATAATAATGCTTGATTGTTTTGAAATTATATGGTGACTAGGCACAACAATGACACAGATGAGATGGTATAGGACAACGCTAGCAATGTGCAGATGGACCCCATCAGCAAGAGTTTAAAAAGCTGATACATTAACACACTTGCTGCCTGTCTATTGAAACAAATTTTATTTCCACCCTGTGTTAACACTGCACAATGGGTTGGCACATACAAGGATACAAGAATATATTCAGATCGTTAGGTATGTGCAAACTGCCTAGTTTTAATGCAGATTTATGGACACTTTGACAATAAATGAGTATAATAAGAAACAAAGGAACTCACAGAGAAGACAATGTAATCAGCTTAAAAGAGATAAAGTCGCAATAATGGTAAACAAAATACCCTTGCATTTGAGGACGAGGGCGGTCCTTGTGCAGCTTGTTGAGATGCGATTTGCCTGTGAATCTCCATATGCAGCTCAGGTGCCTGAGGTGGCGGGGAGGTAATGCAATCAGAAATTCCATACAAAAGCACAATCAAATATGCTAAGAATAAAATGTTTAGTTCTCCCTATAGTTTAGATAGCTAGATATTCCTGTGCTGTTAATGAGCTAATTTGTATAAGCTATATTGGAAGTTCAATAATCACTATCATCATACATACGTGCGGCAGATTATCAACTTCTAAATTATATGCTGACAACATCAAATAAAAAAGGAATGCGCTCAGGATAAAAAAATTGCACCCAGAATAACTAAAATAGCTGAATAAAATGGTACAATTGCATGATTGCATTACAATAACTGGGCAAGATATTGCAGAACATAACAACAGAACAAAGAGCACCTTCGATGACAATTCCAATGACTTCCTGTACAGCTCATTTGCTGGTTCCTACAAGAAACATGCGCATACCTTAAATTCCAGTTGAACATGCATTATAGAACATATTTACAAAAATCCTTTCAGAGGCTTCTGCATGGAACTGAGTGCATATGATGCTTAAACCATATGACCTTAGGCCCATGGGACAGCCTTCAGCATGACTATTTTGTGAAAATGTGTCTGTACACAACACAATAGTCAAGCAGACTATACATACCACATCAACAGCTTTCTGGAAACAACCAGTTGCTTTGTCAAAGCATTCATTAGCCGGGATGGAGTCTGAAGTGAAGAATCCACGAGAGGTCAGGGCATTCCCCAAGCACCAGAGTGCATCAGCCTTGTTGGAATCAATTTTCAGTGCTTCTTCCAGCTTGGACTCGGCATCTACAGAGAAACAAAAGCGGATCAGCATATACTTCACATTTGACGTGGCTCAGACTTGATAACAAAGGACTAGAAATTGCATATTATGTAAAACTCTTGCTCATGCAATGCCTAGGGCTACCCACAAACTTCAAAGTAAAAGTACCTACCATGACTTCCACTGAACAAGCTTGCATACAATAAAGTTTTCGATATGAAATTAAAACAAAGCGCTATGACTCTCCATCTTAATAAATAACCAAAACAAAGAAAAGAAACAGTTCTCATTCAAATACATCAAAACTACGACAAAATTGATATTAATTATGTGCTAAATGATTTTGGAAGGTTGCATGGATTTTGTCGAAAGTACTACTCCCTCCGTCCGGAAAAGGATGTCGCAGACACCGTCAAGAAAAGGATGTTGCAGATTTTTATGCGGCACCCTTTTCTGGACGGAGGGAGTAGTAGCTACTATTGACTTCCAATAAACAAGCCTGCATATAATACTGCTTTGAAACTAGATCATGACTTTCCAGCTTGAAAAATAATCAAAGCAAAGCAAACAAACAGTTTTCATCCAAATATATGAAAACTACAACATAATTGAGTTAGAGATATAATCTGTGCCAAATGATTTTGTAAGGTCGCCAGGAATTTTCAACATAGGCTTTGACTGGTATTGCAATGCTTTAGTATACGTTTTATTCAGTTAGTTCTCCAATATGTGAGAGGCACTGGATTGCCAAGCAAAACAATATCAAAAGTGTTCATAAGATTAGTGATCATTGTTTAACACAAAAAAGATGTCCACATGATGAAAGTGGGAAGAATAAAGCTGTTCAATCTTAGACAAAGCATGGACGAACACCTTGGTACATAAATCTGCATAATTATCCACGTAAGCAATCACTACCAGCACCATCAGTTTTCTGATGATCACACTTATACAAAATTCAACTATAGGTCTGTATATGATGGGAACAAAACTACACTCTGATATCATACAACTACAGATACAGGTTTACTACATGCTTGGAACAAGAACACACTGCATAATGGTGTGCTAGAAGCAGTCATCTAACCATATAAGCTGGCCAAATTAGTTGTTGCCACCTAAGGCACATATCTTCACTAGCACTACTAACTAATTTTCTGTAGTTGCTAATATCATACCAACAATCCAATACTGCACATCAAGATCTTTAATGTTTTCACAAATCAATGTAACTTGTTTTTTTCTAGTATACCTTAGGTTACGGTATTAATGGGCATAAAAGTCAGAACTTAGTCCCTTGCATATATGCCTTGATAACAATGCTAGAAAATACAGTGAAAGGCAAGCCCCAATCTGTTCCAAGTTCCAATCGATTCCACTAAGGGAGCAATCGAAGCCACCCAATCTCCACGCATAAGCAATCCAAAACCACAGAACAATCTACAATAAGCAAGGGCACAGAACTTCTTTTGGTATTTACCTTCGAGGCACTTGAGGCTCTCGGGGCCGTTCTGCATCTGCGACAGCTCCAGCAGCGCGCCGCCCCAGCGCGTCAGGTTCTGCGATGCAGATAGCACACCAGAGCAACATCAGGTCAGATCAGATGGGATCGCAGTCGCGTCCTCTCGGAACAACGAACCACTAGAACGGGGAGGGAGGAGGAGGAGGCGGCGGCGTTACGTCGGCGTCGAGGGGGTTCTCTTCGTAGGCTGCCTTGGCGGTCTTGCAGGCGAGGTCGAAGAAGAAGAGCCTCTCCGGATCGTTCATCGCCCCCATGTCCATGGCGACGGCGGCGGCGGGTTCCGGTCTGCGGCGGCGAGATCCGGTGCGAGGGCGGGGGCTTAGGGTTTTAGGCGGCTTCCCTTCGATTTGGGGAGGCTCGAGGTGGAGGTGGGGAAGCAGGAGTTGTTGTTGTAGGGGAGGAGGAGGGGATCGCCGCGCTTTACCCGGACGCTGCCAGCCGGGCCCTGACGGATTCGTCCCCACCTGCCAGTGGCGTAGACTGTCACCGTCGGTCCCGCAGAGGATGACTTGCGAAAGGAGCTAGAAAAAAGATCTATGTTAAGAAGGCCCAGCCCAACAAAACTAGGTTGGTCTACTGGGCATACAAGGAAGCCTATTAAGCAAGCAGCCCATCAACAACCTTCCTTTTTGTATTTTTTGACATATGACTACTCTGAACAAGTTCAACCAGCTCTTCCCCCGAGCGAAACTAATTTGGAATCTGACCCCTCACGTTGGCGCCACTTCAAACAGCACCGACCTAACACATGTCGGCGATGGCGTCGAGCTAGCCACTGGGGTGGACGCCTGGCTGACGTGGCCGCTATGTCGGCGCCGTTTGAAATGGCGCCGGCCCTAGGTTATACACAGTCGACCAGTTTCCCTTTCTCCCCTGCTCGAGTCTAACCACAACCGCCAGAAGCCGCCTCCGCCCTCCTTCGCGACGCCGGCCGGCCGCACCACCTACCGCCGCTCCTTCTCCGCTCTCTCCACCTCCGCCCACGTCCGGACCACCTCCCTCCGCTCCTCCACCAGCCCACACGCACGTCGGCCGCCCGCACGCACGCACGCAGGTCGTCGGCCGCTCCGGCGTCGAGGGTGGGATGCCTCCCTTCGGCGTGGAGGATGGGTTGATCCCTCTCCGGCCATCTCCTCGTCCCGCGCCTCCCTTGCAGTGTGTACCTCTCCTTCCTCTCTCTCTCAAATCCTCCCTATTCTAGAATAATTTGTACATTGTGAAAATGTTGTATATAATTATACAAGTGTTAGTTAATTGTAATTATTCAACTTAGATGAATCATACAATGTTGTATGTAAAATAATTTGTACATTGTGAAGCACATGTTCTAGTTAATTGTAATTATTCCACTTAGATGAATCATTGTAACATATGATGTAATTATACAAGTGTTAGTAATGTAGATATTTCACTTAGATGATATTACTAATTGTTACATGTGCTTGACCTTGTAGGAGTTGCTTGTAGGAGTTTTTTGTAGGATACGGATACATGTGCTTGAGCTTGTAGATATTTCACTTAGATGATATTTTGTAGGAGTTGTTGGTAGGAGTTTTTTGTAGGAGTTGTTTGTAGGATACAGTCAACCTAGTGTTTCACCTGTTTGACTTGTAGGATACATTGTGAATATTTTCGAGTTTTTAGGAGTTGCTAGATTGATTGGTATTGGCTAGTTTGTGTGTTGTAAGCATGTGCAACATATATGAATGATATTGGCTAGTTTATGTAGGGTGATTGTAGCAAAATGAGTAGGTTAGAGCAATGGAGCAATGATATTTTAGGGTGATTGTAGATGGCATGGTATTATTGGTTGCACATTGTCGCATTTTGTTGGGTATTGCATTCTCTAATGGATGCTTTGGTATTTGTTTTGGCTATTAATATAGATGGCTTATGCAAAAGTCCTTCATGTGCATCAAGGTGGGCGTGTTGTGCAATCGGATTATGGTGTTGAGTTTGTGGATATGGCAAAGACTGTGATATTTTTTCCGACTAGTCCTAGTCTTAGTGATGTTGTTGTCAAGGTTAGAGCTTCCCTTGGATGGAGAGACAAAGGCGATGAAGTTGTTTTGGAAGGAAGATATGATGCGGGTGGCTCTAGATCTTATACTGAGATGATCTCGATCAACGGTGACAACGAGTGGGATATATACAAAGAGCTAGTGGAGAACTCGCAAATAAAATATTTGGTCGTGTTTGCCATCAAGGTCACCGGGCATGCACATCTTCTCATCGACTTGAACAAGCGGCCCTCGGTTATCGAAAGAAGCAACGATGACCGTCCTAAGGATGTGTATGATGCGGGTCCAAGCCAACCGCCTGTGTGGGACACAGAAAATCAACAAGATGAAGATTACTTGGAGGAGATTATGGAGGAGCCTAGTTATGTTGAAAGAGAACGATTAGAGATCATCGAGGAGAAAATGAATGTTGAAACCTTAGAGCCGATCGAGGAAGAGTTTGTAGCTGTCTCGCCAATCAACATTCCATCATCGCCTTGTGTACCTTTGGTGGCATCATTGATGCTTGAGGGAGATCCATATACCTATGAAGATGACAATGAAGAGGACAAGGGGTATGAACATGCTTACGTTGTGGACTCGGACGATGATCGTTCGGTTCCCAAGTTTTCGGAGAAGGAGACTGATGCATTTGTCAAGGTGTGGGGCAGAGATCCTAATGTTCATGAGTTCAAGGATGTTAGGGAGGCTCACCTAGCCATGGCAGACTCGAACCTGCGGGGGTATGGGCCAGAGCGGCCTAGACCCCTCACCGAAGACGAGGCACAGAGTCGACCTAGGGCACGGCCTTTGATATACCTGGGGCTAAAATTTAAGGCTATGTTGGACATGCAAGTATGGTTCCAGGAGTACGCCGTAAGTCATCATCGACCCTACATAGTGTTCAAGTCCGACCAAAATGAAAGATATGTTTTGATATGCGAGAATGAAGTTTGTCCATGGAAGGTATGGGCAAGGAAGAAGAAACCTGAAGGTTGGTGGAAGATAAGTAAGTATTAAGGCCCACACACAGGTGGCAATGCCGTCCTGGAGGGCAACAAGCACCGGCAACTGACATCTACTTTTATTGCACACCGGTGTGCCAATGCCATCAAATCTACCCCTACCCTGCAAGCGGCCTCTTTGGTCCAATTTGTGAAACTCATATTTGACTATCATATCAAGTATGGAAAGGCTTGGAGGGCTAAGCAAATGGCTATGAAGATGGTTTATTGTGATTGGGAGGAAGCATATGGGAGGCTCCCTAGGTTGTTGGCGGCGATGGAACATCGAAACCCTGGTATGACGCACATTGTGCAGCCCCATCCAATCGAGACTCGCACGGTCGAAGGTGTCAAGTACCAAGTGTTCCGTCGATCATTTTGGTGCTTCCGCCCTTATGTTGAAGCATTCAAGCATTGTCGTCCATTTCTTTGTGTGGATGGAACGTTCCTTACAGGGAAGTTTAGGGGCACCCTTCTTGTTGCTATCTCTTGCGACGCGGATAACCGATTGGTACCTCTTGCCTTTGCTCTTGTGGAAAAGGAGGACAACGTCGGCTGGAACTGGTTCATGCACTTGGTGAGGACTATGACTGTTGGCCCCGGAAGAGAAGTCTGTGTCATTTCTGATCGCAATCCGGCCATATTGAATGCCATGAGGGCAGGAATACCTGGGCATCCCCTTGTTAAGCATCGTTGGCGCATAAGTGAAAGTACCGACTTGATACGACTAGAGGGCGGTGAATAGGCGTCTACCCAATTTTAATTTGTTTCTCACTTTTAGGCTCAACGAGAAGGAAAGTTATCTAGATGTGCAACTAAGTGAATAACCTAAATGCAAGATAACTTACAACAACCACAAGAACAGTAAATAACAAGAAGTAAAGGAAGGGAACGAAGTAACCGGAGCGGGAACACGGAGATATAATTCCCGTAGTTCACTCCCAAGGAGCTACGTCTACGTTGTAGAGGTGTCGAGGCCACACAAGGTCACCCAAGCGCCACAAAGGCCTCACCTTCTTCTTCGGTGAGATCCCCCACAAATAAGGCCTCACAATCCACTAACTGGTGACCTTGAAGGCTCCAACCGAAACCTTTACACCAAGGTTGAGGGGGAAGCTCCACAACTCAATTGGAGGCCCTCAACGACACCTCGAAGCTTCACAACACAAGCCTTAGCTCCGAGGATGCCCTACACCGTCTAGGGTTCCAAGAAACCCAAGAGCAACAAGATCCACAAAGGATGGGTGGGGGAAATAAAATCTTCTTTGGTGGAAGTGTAGATCTAGGTCACCTCCCTCACCTCTCAAAAGATCAAGTCATTTTAGTAGCTAGAGAGAGAGAGAGATCTAGTAAGGTGAATATCAAGCATTAATGGAGGAGAGAGAAAAATTTCGAAGTAGGTGGGAGGAAGAAGAGGGGCGCCTTAAATAGGCCCCCTCCGACCGAATCACATTCAATGACCTCCGAACTTCGTGAGGCGAAGTTCCACCAAGACGGCTCCAACGGTCATCGACCGCTGATGCCCGCTCAAAAGCTCGGCCGAAGTTCCGGTCATAACATACCGAAGTTCCGAACTTCGATGCAAGTTCCGCCAAGTTCCTGCAAATAGAACACTTCAAACAGAAGGTTACTGATCCTTCAACGGAACTTGGAGCGGAACTAGGGGCGGAATTTCTGGGTCGCGAACCAAGTATGACCGAAGTTCGGTTAGCTAAGTTTCGTCAGAACTTTCGCAGGACAAGTTCGATGCAAGTTCCACCAAGTTCCAAATAGAACACTTCAAATGAAGGTTCGATCCTTCAAGGAACTTGAGCGGAACTAGGATCGAACAAAGCTCGAGACATCCAGAAAAAGTTTGAGCGAACTTCCGACGCCAGGCCGGAAGTTCCAGTGAGACAAAGAAGGCTTCAACAGATCAGAAACACGCTCTCTCACGGAATAGTAGGATGGTTGTGGCGGTGCATATAGGTTTGTGCAAGAACAAGTGATTTCCCACAGCCTTCCGAGATGGACCCCCTCTTAATAGTATGGTGACCTAAAACAACAAAAGGAGAGAAACTAGGAGAAAACTACATGCCACCGTCTTCATGAGATCCCAAGAGAGCATCCACACAGTTATAAGGAAACATCAACAGCATTTTTCCTGAAACTCAAGCGCACAATTAGATCACAAATGGGATTGACATTATCACCAAAAATGGCAGAGGAAGATATAGTCCTTTCAATCTCCCCCTTTTTGGTGTTAGATGACAATCCCAAAAATTTGCATGATATAAAAGCAATCTTTGGACAAGCTCCCCCTATATGTGTGCAAGGTTGAGAGACAACTCTAAGGACAAGACTGACACACATACAAGGAGGCTCCCCCTTCCAATGCAAAGATAGCACAAGTGCAAGGTACAAGAAAGGATAGAAATCATACCAGGCACCAACCAACTGTGGTGGAGACAAAGAGTAATAATAACAATAAGAGTTACGAGGCTCCACCACCATATGCATATGCCCATAAGATGACACCAAGAATACCACATACACGGCATGCATAAGATGCCACATAGATACCACATAGTCTCAAACATAATATGGTCCACAAGCACACATAAGTTCACAGACATAAGATGTCCACAAGAACACAAATAAACTAGAGAGATCGCGATCAAGAAAAGATCAAAGGCAAGAACAGGCTCGTGACTCAACCCATGCAAATCCCGTAGACAACCTAATAGACATCTTTCTCCCCCTTTGGCATCGAGACACCAAAAAGGAAGAGAAGATCACTCTAATCGCCCCAGGCATGAAAGGGAGGAGGAGCAGACTCAGGGACCCAAGAACCCCACTCACGCGGCGGACCAGTGACCTCCTCCTCAGACTCATCCTCAGACCAATGGCAGTTGTCGCAAATCCAATCATCCTTGGGAGCAGTAACGGAGCTAGTGACTGGGGAGCTAGGTATGTTGAGAGCAGTCATGATGGCCTTCTAGCGCTGAACACTGTGACACTGATCAACATATGCATGATACTCGCGGTCCTGGAGAAAGCAGAAAGTCTTCTTCACCTCCCCAAGCAGCTTCTTTGCCCAAGACGGCTGCCTCTGGAGAGAAGGGCCACCAGCACTAGAGCCACCAGGAGCAGAGGAGGGACCGCCAGCTTCATCTCGAGTCTTCTGGAGTGCTTCTTCCCTTTCTTCTTGAGAACGAGGCTTTTGATGTTTACTCACACGCAACTTCTTCTCATCATGAATGGTGATGTTGTCTTCAGAATAGCGAGAACCAGTCAACTCAAGCCACTTGTGATTGATGAGAGTCTGAATATAGGGAGCATAGGGGCAAGAACGCTTGTCAATAATAGCCTGCCACATCTCTGTGTAGATAAAGTGCATAACATTCATTGGCATGTCAGTGTCATGGCGGAGATAAGTCTGATGCATGAGGTCAACCTGATAGGCATGAAACTGATCAAAGTTGCCAGCCTTGGGAGAGATGGTGTTCAATTACACCTGCGCATGATGTCATAAACTGGCAGTAGATGATTCACTTGACCAACAGTCCCCCACCCTTCAATGTAGAGAGGCTCCAGAACTTCAGGATCAGCAGCTTGGGCGGTATGAACACGCCAACCATTTGCCCCTTTGCCAGGCTGAAGGGGATAGCCAAGGAGCTTAGCAAACTCAGACCAAGTAGCGGTAAGAAACACTCCCTTAGTCATCCACTTCATCACACCTTCAGTAGAGGAGCTCATGTGAATATACAGGGCAGTGTAAAACTGAGCAATAGGAGCCTCATCAAAGTTCTGACGGTGCTCCATGAGGGGAATCAGCCCAAACCTCTAGCAAATATCGAGAGCCTCGCCAAAATATGCATGTTTCTCTTCCATGTGAGTCACATTGATATACTTTTGAGGAGCAACCACAAACTTAGTCTTTGTTGCATAGATCTCAACAAAGATTTGTTCCTGACGGCAGTTGTGGAAGAGAGGATCCAAGCAGATACATTCACAAGGAATGAGGTAGGGATCTGTACGCCTGAATTTAGAGTAGGACTTCTGAGGCCATTTGGAGATTTTGGCCTTTGATTTGTCAGGCCCAGCAGTAGTGGCCTTCTGAGAGGCAAGAACAAGCCTCTTTCCTTCAGCAGCAGCAGCACGACGAGTAGCAGCAGCCTTCTGACGGGTAGTCTGAGTGGTTGGACGCACTACCTCAACATCTTGTTCATCGATCTCAGGAGGAATATCAGAGGATGGTTTACGGACACGCTTGCCTTTGCGGGAACCACCTTGCCCAGAGAAGAAAGCACAAGAGTAGGGAGGGAAGGTGGGGTAAGTGCACAAGTTCGGAAGCAGAAACAAAGAAATAGATTGGAAAAATACAATCAGGAAAAAAAATCACTGTTGCCGGAACTTCCGCCGAATCGCCGGAACTTCCGGTGAAAATGGTCCACCGGAAGTTCCGGTCGTGGCTCACCGGAAGTTCTGGTGATATCACGAACTGGCGGTTCAAAGCAGCAATTCACTAGATCTAGATCTACAAGCCACAAGTGCAAAAATTTCCAAGAATGTATTGGAACAATCTACTCTAGCATGATTCCCTAGGCCTACCAAGATCTCCCAACAAGTTCTAGCCAAAGAACTAGCCTAGACATGGTGAGCCCTAACTCAAGCAATGGTGAGAGAGCTAGATCTCCATGAATGGAGGGAGTTGAGGGCAAATACCAGAGTCCATGGTGGGAGATCAAGGTGGGGAAGGTTACCACGGAGCAGATCTACGGAGGGGTGGCCGGAGGCGAAGGGCGAGCACCTTCATGGAGGAGACTCAATGGCTGCCCAAATAGAAGATGGGTCTTGGGGGAAAAAGGAAGAATATCCCATTTTCCCATAGGGCCCGCCTTATATAGGACAGAGAACACCGCGACCGGAAGTTCGGTCGCTAAAAATTCAGTGTCACAGTGGTTCAGACAAACAACAAGCTGACCGGAAGTTCCGGCAGCTGACCGGCAGTTCCGGTGACGCCAGAAAGACCTTCTCAGGTTTGGAAGATAACAAGGAAGAACTTGTGCAGAGAATAGAGAGGGCTTGATGAAAGTAAAGGCTTAGGATAGAGAGCTCAAACTGTGAAGAACCAAAGCTAACAAAAACCAAGAAAAACACAAAAAGGTCAAAGACACAAATAAAAATGGGTCGGTGGCCGAGGCCACCTTATATAAGAGTAAATGGCTTGACACCACGAAGATATATCTTGGGTTCATTACCAACACTCATCATGAAGATCAAATGGTCTCCTTTAGAGACTATAGAGTATGAAAACTTTAATGTGCGCATAGTACACTACTAGGAAAATGGTCGTCTGTGGCGCACCTGAAAGGCCCATCCGTGGCGCACCTGTAGTGCGCCACTGCCTCGGCTACATCTCTCACCGTGGCGCACTGCCTAGTGCTCACGGTTGTGTGCCAGATAGGCGTACGCACCACCCAGTGCGCCCACGAAGTTTGGCATGGTGCGCCACCTTGGATCTTCTGGGCGCACTACCGGCGCCACTAAACATCCATGGTGCGATTTAGGTGTAGTGCACCGTAGGTAGAACATGTGCGCCAGATGTATTTTTGTTTTTTTTAATTTCCAAGATTATATGCAATACAGATTATATACAATATTACAAGATATACACACACACGATACAAGATATACAATTATATATATAAATACTCGATATGAAAAACAAGATTGAAACAAATACATATAGATAAGTCTCATACATGAATACATAGTCCAAGTTACATTGTTTTGATCATGTTACAAAGTAGTAGTTGGTGACATGCGAATACATGTGTCGATCGAACAAGTTAGAGCTCGGAAGCTCGCCTAGACATCTAAACTATCTAGCTAGACACAAACGCAGGATAAATAACCAAAGAAGATAAGCATGATCACCGCCGCGACGAAGGTGTAGGTCTTCATCCGGTTCCTTGTCCTAATTCCCGCTAGATAGCGCGTGTATCTATCTTCCGCCTCCGCCATAGTGTTGTACCCTTTGTAGCTATTGTCAAAACGGTGCACTGTCTCCGGCATCTTCCCAATCATCGTAGACTCGAACGTCCCTTGTACCACGTACGTCATCTACAAGTTGACAATAATAACTAACCGTGATTGAAAAACATGTATAATTAAAGCATATGAAGATACACTTATAGAAAGTACTCTTAAATCAAAAGAGCAAACTCAAAAGCATGCCTCATATATAACTAGCTAGGTCGTTGGACACATGAATTTATGACGGACTGTTAGCCAAGTAGGATGCACAATTCACGGACTTGTGCATATCACAAGGCAATAACCTCCATAGCACATTCACATATATATTGTGCCACGACATTTCAATCATCGCATATTCTCGAAAAGACAAAATAACTCAAAAGCATGCCTCATATATAACTAGCTAGGTCGTTGGACAGGAATTGCTTATGGACGGGACTGCTAGCCAAGTATGATGCACAATTCACGGACTTGTGCATATCACAAGGCTAACAATCCCGTCATAGCACATTCACATATATATTGTGCCACGACATTTCAATCATCGGCATATTCTCGAAAAGACAAAAATAACTCAAAAGCATGCCTCATATATAACTAGCTAGGTCGTTGGACACAGAATTGCTTATGACGGACATTAGCCAAGTAGGATGCACAATTCTGGACTTGTGCATATCACAAGGCTAACAATCCCGTCATAGCACATTCACATATATATTGTGCCACGACATTTCAATCATCGGCATATTCTCGAAAAGACAAAATAACTCGAAAAGCATGCCTCATATATAACTAGCTAGGTCGTTGGACACGGGAATTGCTTATAGACGGGACCGTGCCCAAGTAGGATGCACAATTCTGGACTTATGCATATCACGTGACAATCCCGTCATAGCACATTCACATATATATTGTGCCACGACATTTCAATCATCGGCATATTCTCGAAAAGACAAAATAACTCAAAAGCATGCCTCATATATAACTAGCTAGGTCGTTGGACACGAATTGCTTATGACGGATGTGAGCCAAGTAGGATGCACAATTCTGGACTTGTGCATATCACAAGGCTCACAATCCCGTCATAGCACATTCACATATATATTGTGCCACGACATTTCAATCATCGGCATATTCTCGAAAAGACAAAAATAACTCAAAAGCATGCCTCATATATAACTAGCTAGGTCGGACACAGAATTGCTTATGATTTGACTGTCGACCAAGTAGGATGCACAATTCACGGACTTGCATATCACAAGGTTGACAATCCCGCTATAGCACATTCACACATATATATTGTGCGACATTTCAATCATCGCATATTCTCGAAAAAGACAAAAATAACTCGAAAAGCATGCCTCATATATAACTAGCTAGGTCGTTGGACACGAATTGCTTATGACGGAATTTGTGAGCCAAGTAGGATGCACAATTCGGACTTGTGCATATCACAAGGCTCACAATCCCGTCATAGCACATTCATATATATTGTGCCACAACATTTCAATCATCGGCATATTCTCGAAAAAGACAAAAATAACTCACACTTGTCGTCCGAGAACCAAAGAGTAAGCAAAAAACCAAAGAGTAAGCAAAAAAAACCAAGCATTGATTGATATATAATAATAATAAGCAAAATAAGTAAGCGGTGATTCATAAACCTAATAAGATAAGTACACTTGTCGTCCACACACACACAAAGGTCATCTATAGTTTGCAACTACAACTAGGCTAACATCAAGCCTTCTCGCTTAGGAACGGAGGGCATACGCCTCGTCATGAACTTCCTATAGTCACCCCCGCATCTCTAGGCGATCTTCTATGTCACTTATTCGGGATATTTCCTCCGAGAAGATCCTCAAGTCATGACATCACGAAGATGATTGCCCCAATCGCTGGCGGATGCGATACATCTCTTGTCTAATATCCGAATCATTGATCTTGGCCTTTGCTTCGCCCACTGCTTGAGATGATCGCAACAGATAATTGGGCGGTCAAGTAGGAACGCCTCATGTGATGGAGTGCGTAGGCTTCCTTCTTTTCCGCTTTTCACAGGGGAACTCACGTGGTTGAAGACGCACCTCAACTTGACCTTCTTACGCACGGTTGGTGCCTTCCGTCGAGGCAAAGCCGTGAGAGCATCATCCGTAACTTCCTTGATCTTGTCGTAGTTTTTCTTCTTTTCTAGACTCCCGAGTCAAATACGTGGGAATGCTTGGCGATAAGGAGATGAGCGTGCAAAGGTTCATCTCTCAAAAAAATTCAAATGGAATGTGTTGAAAAAGAATGATGATGATCTAATAAAGCCAATCGACGGTGGCGCGAATAACGACTTACTCGAGAAAGTAAGGCACGAGAATGTATTCCTTTGTCTTGTTCGCCACGAGGATTCTTTTTGTACGAGGCCACGATCGTCATCGGCGGGGAACCCAAGCCGTCACGATGTAGTAGGGTCCACTATAGCGATGCCGGTGTTCTCTCTAATGATCTGCATGGCCAGGCCGAGAGAAAAGAGACCATGGTATAGTGCAGCGGGTATAGGTGGAACATATTGAAGATGTCTTGAACCGCAGGAAGAACATATCCATGGGGCGTGTCGACGAAGCCCAAGCTGGTGGCACCTTAACCACGCACGGGTGCGAGGGATCTTTCTCCGATAGAAGACGTCTCTATCGTCAAGACGCTGCCATGCACACTCCGCAGTTCCGAACGAGCTCGCAAATTCTTAGGTAGCATGGGCTCACCCGCCATGAATCCTCCACATAATACCCTGGTCTTGGTGGCCCGTCAAACCTGATCGGATTCGGCAGTTGACGCCACCTACCGGCTCGAGCTGCTAGATTTTCTTTTCCTGCCCTTTTTCCTTTTGGAGAGCGGGCACATATCTGAGCACCGCCGCATGTAGTGTGTCGGGCTTAGAATAAAGGGCGGTTGGTTGTATCACCGGCTCAGTAAAGCGCAGCTGAGGCGTCTCCTGAGAACCAAACAGACGCTTGGCGATAGTGGCTTTCTCTGTGGGGCCACCAGCTAGGTCTTCTTCGTTGCCAAACTGAGTGCAGAAGAAGTGATCATTCTAGTCTTCGAAGTCCTCGGCCGGATCCTGCGCCATGTGCATATCCAGTTCGCTATTGACTCCACGGCCCTACTCGACCACCCGCACTCCAGTTCGCTATTGACTCCACCAAGGTAGGCAGGAAGGACGTAAGGGTGATTGCCAGGTTGTCTTGGACGATCTGCGGGATCCGCGCCACTTGTGCCTTAAGTTCTTGAACCTCTGTTTTCCTCCTCGCTCCTTCCCGACGGCGCCACATGTCCTCGGCGGTGGACCAAAATGATCCACCCAATTTACCCCGAGGCTGCCAGACGGCCAGCCGACGACTTCTTCAGAATCGGCTCTATTTTCTTGGCCCAGTTCATCGCCTCGTTAAAAGGGTTATCCCACCGGTGGCCGCCATCGACCCACAGGATGAGGAACCCCGATCCATGACTAGCAACAATTTCCTCCTCCTGCAAGAAGTAACAGAATCATTTAGATCATCGATTAGATTGCAATCGTGTTGATCACCGTAATTAGATTATACTTACCACAATTTCTCGACCTTCACCGCAGGATCCGCGGTGAGTTGTTTGGTTTTTGGGTCCACATGGTAACGGGCTCGATGAAGTTTCAACCTGCCCGGGTTCGAATTTAGCAAAGGGTTTTCTATCCCTTGGATCTATACTCTTCGTCCTCCTTATTCCATTTGTCCTCCGCGTCAGATCCACCAGATCCGAGATGGTGATGACCTATATTCATCGCCGCGCGCCTTTCCCGATTACTATTGGCCAGGCTCTTCGATTCACACCTCTCCTTGAACTCCCGAATCGATCTTCGTGATCTGCGGGTCAATCTTCCGGATCTCCTCGAGACTTTTGCCTTCTTTATAGATCTTCTTCTTTATCCGGTTCTCCATTTGCTGGGCGGTGCTCATCTTTGTGAGGGCGGATTTGTTTACTGTTCCCATGATAATTTGTGTTCGATACTTAGCGGGAACTTGTATCTTGCGGCGCTTCAAGAGGAGCGCAAGTGGCCATTATCTTTATGCCGAGATTCTCGGTGTTGATCGAGATGGTTGTCCGGGTGATCGCCGCCACTTGCCCACCGCACTTTGACGATAAGAGCGGGCTCCAAAGGAACCCGTTGGGCTCACTTCGTAATTTCCTCCTGACCGCGCCGTGTTCGCGCCTTCGCTTCTTCTTCTTAGGAGGGTTGCTACCACTCCTCGTGCCCTCGCCGCCATCGGTGGTTTCATCGTCCGCCGTCCTTCGGCTTCTTCCTCCGTCTTCCATCTCATCATCCTCGCTCCAAGGATGGTATTCTTCATCGCTTTCTAGCTGGCCGCCTCCCGTAATGTCAATTGTTTATTCGAGGTCTGAGTTCTCCTTCGCTGATGCGCTTAGAACATCCAGCCTCGCCGCTGTCACACATCTTTGCACTAATAAAAACAAATAATTGGTTAAATGCACGGAAAATCCGCATGACCTTTGCTAATTTTCTAACTAGAGTGCCCGACAATAAACGGAAGTTAATCAACATTCCGCAAAAATCGGGACTCATTTCATACAAGAACCTCCACACACATAATAAAGTTCTTCATATACAAGCACAAGCACAATTTCAAGTGCTACAATTATATCACCACAGATTATACCAACTGTCTATGACAACAAGTATGATGACAAGTATATGATGAAGTATGACAACAAATATGACAACAAGTATATGATAGCATCCAGTCCATTCTAATTTTATTAATAAGAAAATACTGCAGGCCATTCTATTAAGTAAAAAATGTACAAAAGCTATCTTACTCAAATAAAAGCTGAAACAATGGATGCACATAGGAGAAGTTTATATTACTGAGCACTAGTTGGTTTAACTATCAATTTATTTCTGCAATCAGAGCACAGCTAGATATGAACATTACTAGAATCCTAGATAAAATTAGGTCCACAAGTGAGAAAGGACAACAACAACAACATGGAGAACCAAATTAATAGAGAACTTTCAGATGCTAAAGTGAGCTACTGTCCAAGCTTGGCAAGAAAATTGTATAAGTCAATCAGAACAAGCCTGAAACAATTCAATGTTTCTTAGCAGTTCAGATGCTAATCAAGATTGACATCTAGCTACACGATAACTAAACAAACAAATCACAATTAACTAAACATCATTATATTCCAGACATAAACATTGATTAACTACAAAACCCTATTGACTTGATCAACATGGTATCTCCCGGAGCACAACATCAAACATTAAGTAAATCTCAATAAAAAAACTTACCGATTAGCATCCCAAAATTTTACAAAACACCAAACATGTTTGTTCAATAGGCCGCAGATGCTACATGATGCCATTATAAGCTAGACTAGAAGATGTAGACAAATCTGAAAATTTTAATCAAGCGTAGGCTTGGAATCCGACTAACAAAGCGAATCTAGAACAACTGTGAACCTAGGATCGGCGTCAATCTGGCCAATCCCGGCGATTGATCGTGCTTAGCCTACCAAGAGCTACCTGCATTGGCCTAGCACCCAGCAACTGGCTTGGTTCAGAGGCGACCCTTCATCGGGAGATAGAGGAGAGAGGAGAGAGAGAGAGAGGGAGGGAGAGAGGAGAGACAGGGAGGGCTACTCATGACCTATGACGCGAACGAATCCACGGCGGCGATGCGGCGCGATCCTCCTCCTCCTCCACAAGCCAAGTGGCCTCCTCCTCCTCCACGGAGCCTCCTCCTCCACAAGCGTGGGCCTCCTCCTCCTCGAGAGCGCAGCTGTGGCGGGCCTCCTCCTCCCGAGAGCACAAGCAGGCTGGTGGCGATGTGGCGGTGGCGACCGTGCGCGGTGGTGTCTGCCGATGCAGCGGGCGCTGCCAAGCGGTGTGTGTGGTGTCTGTGAGATGGAGTTGACTTGCGCCCAACACACATAGGCGTAGCGCACCGCCAGTGGCGCGCTACGGATAACCAAGACTTGGCCGTGGTGCGCCACGCCTATGTGTGTTGGACTACCAGATAAAGAGGGCGGCCATCCCTTCAGCACTAGTACCGCCATAGCCCACCGGTTCTCGCCCCTAGCTCTATTCTTCCTAAACTATGAGCACCTGTGTTCGAATCCAGTGCTCCACTTTTTATTTTTATTTTAAAAATACTTTTAAATGTTCCAAAAATGTCCAAAAGTGGTGATTTATGCCATACAAGTTTTGTTTTGTTTTTAAAATACTTTTAAATATTCCAAAATGCCAAAAAGTAGTGATATATGTCATAAAAGTGTTACAAATATGATTCAAAGTATAACTAAATTTCATAATAATTTGTCCATGAATATTATAATCTTTTCTAATCGCCACATAATATTTTTTGAGCTAGCGTTTTACAATATTTTTTCCTTCTTGTCGGTTGAATAATTTAGCCCGGCACTTTAATGTTTCTTCTTTCGAACGGGCTACCTTTTTGGGTAGGGTTGTCCTTTTTCTTCTTGTGATGTATGTTGCCGCATCGTAGTCGCTATCTTCAATCTTTGGATCGCTGCATCTGGTCAAGTCTTGCTCATTGGCGACTCCATCCATTCCGATGATGTTCCTTTTTCCTCTCCTCACGACAACACGGCTTAGGCTTTGTCGGGTCGGTAATGAAAAAACATTGGTCCACTTTGGTAGCCGCACTACTTGTTCATTTTTCGCGCCACGCTTTGCACCGGGCGGCCTTGGATTTGGCTGCCGGTATAACCATGGTTGTGAAATACCGGTCTTCTTTCGACGCCTTGCCCATCTCGACACGGAACATCGGCACCTTTTCTCCACGTAGTCGAAGCTCCCTGCATCTCCTCGATTCTTCCAGAATCTTTCCTTCACGCTGTCATCGGTGTAGAATTCGGACGCTACGCCTGTAGTTCTGATAATCACACTTGTTGTCCTTTTCCTCCGTAGAATGTGTAGCCGCTGATATCATACCGATAGGTCACCGTGTTTTGCATCGGTCCCCGCGACAAGGTGAATATGATCTTTTCCGTGTCGAAGAATGCGAGCGCTGGGATTATCAAGGAGCGCCCGCCAAACCAACGCTGTGAAATCTGAGTTGTGCTCTTTGATTATTTCTCCCCAAGCCCTCTGTATGCCCCGTCATCGCATTCTTCTCGATTAACCTTTTGTGCTTCGTACCCAAGGATCGACCAGTTCTAAATGTCAGAAGCTGACGAGGTTTGCTCGATCAAAGTCTCCGTCGAAAATCGGGTTCCGCATGCAGATGCGATTTACCCTCTCGGTGACCAGATCCGCCGAGCTTGCTAAGGTGTTCTGACGAAGACCGATGTGGTTCTCGGCGTCTAGATAATTCGTAAAAAGAGATACACTCTTCGCCGTAAAGCCCTTGGCTATGCTTCCATCTCGACGGGACCTGCGAACGTATCCTTTGATGTGTCCGCTCATCCTTTCGAACGCCATCATGCCGCGGAGAAACATCGGCCCGAAGTTGTACGATGTCCTCCACGACATGGACCAGCAGATGCACCATAATGTCAAGAATGTGGGTGGAAGTAGACCTCAAGCTCACATAGTATCACCACGATCTCCTCCTCGTAGCCTTCCGAGCTGATTCAAGCCAATCGACTTCCTAGAGATGACGCCGAAAAACTTGCATAGGCCAAATAACGCTTACGGACGTGCTCGCCCATTATCCTCTTAGTGCGACCGGAAGTACTGCACATTAGCACGGACACCGTGAGACTTCATGCCATCGAACCTTCGCCTCGCCTAGGTATTCCGCTTATCTTGCCCGCGAGTCAGAAGGAAATTTGACTCCTAGAAGGCACTTGAAAACTGTTTGATCTCATCTTGGCTTAGAGTGAAGCAAGAAGGAGGGCAAGAATATTCGCTCTTCTTGAACTTTTACCCTTCCGACGACCTTGTGTCGCCTCCGACTCATGATCATCGCCATCTTCCGATCATCGTGAGAAAAGGCCCTCCGTGAAGCTCCTTCCTGACACCCAAGCATATCAGTCGTGCCTTGCTTTCTTTACCATCTTTCGCCCCATTCCGGCATGTTGATTATGGTGGCGACTGCACTCGCACACGCTTTTCTTGATATGCATGATGTCGAGGCTATGAGGCGGCGGAGAAACTTCCAAGATGGCAACTCCCTGTAAAATGACCTTGTTTTCCATACCTTCATCCGCTTGTCTTGTTGCCGCCTCTTTCGCTTCTTTCCAGCTTAGGACAATCTTTCCGTTTTCAAAGAACTCTTCCACTTCTTCGCTGCTCCTACGCCCGGATTCCTGTCTCTCGATTTGCCATCGAACAGGTCTCCACGCTTTTCTCCATGGATCATTCTTGCCGAGCCACCTCGTGCGCCATGAACACGGTTTTCGGCGACCCGGATCTTTCTCTAGTTGGAGATAGCTTGTGTTATCCATGCACCTAACGCATGCGTAGAATCCTTGGATAACCTGCCCGAGATATACCCGCAACTGGATAGTCTTGCAATCGTAGTGACCAACGCGCCTCATAGTGAAATAATCTTGTGCGACGCCGTAAGTATTGGCCAGATTCCCATAACGGCTAGCTCCTCTTCAACAGCCCGAGATACGATTGATGCTCAGATTCGTGTTGTTTCGCCCTTGAATTAGCATACCATTTGTATGTATTTCTTCTTCATGCACAACCATGGAGGGAGGTTGTACATCCATACAAACATGTTAAGTGTGCGTCGCCTGCTACCGAACGGATTGAGTCCATCTGCTCGCACCAAGCCCGATGTTCTCGAATCTCCACCGAATTTCGAATTCGAGGTCCAATGCTTTCCATCGCTAGCATCCTCAAGGTGCGCCAAGAGCTCATCCTTTCGGATCATCATCATCTCCGGCTTCTTCCTTCCGCATGCCATCGCATGAGCTTCGCTCTAGGGTCCGCGAAATAGCCGCAGAACGAGGTGATAGGAAAGTACCATACCACTTTTCGAGGTGCTTTCTTCCCTCTTGTATCGACTCACGCCAAGACACCGGACATGTGGTTTTCCGCCCTCGCCCGATAAATGATGCAATCGTTGATGCATACGTGATATCTAACGCGGTAGATCGAGAGGATGCATTTATTTTCTTGGCATCCTCGATACTAGTTGGACATGTGTTCACCACCGGAGACGATCGTGCTGTAATGCCATCATATCGTGAAGCTTAAGGCCGCTTCAATTTGTGCTTTGCCTTCATCTCCATAGCCTTGAGCGTTACATTCAACCTGCATCATCGGGCCTCAAGATCCTTCATAAAATGGAGTAACCGCTCTTTCTCAAGTTGCCAGCTTGGCTTTCTAGCGGCAGCAAGCATTTCGTCCGCTTGAGAAGCAGCTCTTGCACATAAGGGTCCCGCGACCCCGACGTTGTTCCATCGTCCGCTCCTCCCAAGATCTAGATCATCATCATCCCGGCTCGCTCCGCACCTTCACCATCTCCGTGGAGACTCTTCATCATCTCGCCGTTTCGCCGTGATGACGATCATCGCCATGTTGGCCACCTTCTTCACCGCTCCATCATCTACGCCATCGCTATCCAACGAGTGTATCCATCCATGAAACCATGGCGAGCTGTGCGCCAGAGATTCTAACTGGGTCGATCACCCAGCTTGAGTTTGCATCTTCTACACGGACATCTTATATCTGCTTGTTATTTCAGATCATGTCTACCGTCGACATTTCAAAAATCTAGCCACAATGCCTTCGCCATTATGCGGACCATTTTGCTCGCATCGATGTACACGGCACAATTTTGAAGTCTATTAGAACCACATAATGAATGCATGCATGCAATGGTCGAGTAGAAAATTTCGCATGACCTATCCTAAAATTAGGACCTTTGCGAATGCCAAAGTCTTGCCAAATGGAAATGAATCAACATTTTGGCAAAACAAAGGCAACTAGTTCACATACAAACACAAGAGAGAGAAACCGATCCATACACACATGAACATATCATTATCCTCTCCATACACACATGCATGAGCATCATCGATACTCTCCATATACACACACATATGACCATCGATCCTCTCCACACATACACACATCATGAGCATCGATCATCTACATACATATGAGCACATGCATCATCCATATACACATGAACACATCCTTACATGGACAACTTACTGAGATGAGAGACCGATCATGAAAGATGGAAAGGAGAGGTGCAAGGCCGACGGAGACGGATAGATGAGAGACCGGAGACCTCCTCTATTACTTATGTAACATCCAAAGCAAGTTTTACATGCTAAAATGGTGAATGTATGGAGAAATTGAGGTGGGAAGGAGAAGATCCCTTTACTAGATCTAAGGAGAAAGAAGAAGGAAAGTGAAGTGTGGGTGGTGGATGTGTGGGCACATGTGCACATAAAGTGCTGTCCTAAAGAATCGAACATCCGTGGCGCACACGGCCCTGGCGCCACAGGAGTACAACTTCGGGCGCACTAGGCGGAGGCGCCACAGATGTTTTAGTCCTCGTGGCGACTAGGCGGAGTGCGCCATGTAAGTTTGTGGCCGCTTCAGAGCAGGTGGGCATGCGCTAGTCGTAGCGCACCATGCACACGGCGCCTGCTGTACGATGACCCTAACAACCGTGGGCGCATGACCGTAGTGCGCTACGGTTTGGCGTAGGCCAGGCCCTGCCCACATCTCTGGCGCACTATGGTCATGTGCGCCACGGCTGTTCTAGTTATTAGTAGGGCACGCCACAGTGAGCCACGCCTGTTTTAGCCGGGGCACTTCAACCATGTGAGCCACTTGATGTGCCGACACCTATAGCCGCTTTTCCTAGTAGTGGTAGGGATAGCGCTTGTTCATAAGAGGAACTACACTTCCTAAATACATGCCTACATCCGCATAAGATACACATTGAGACATGGGTAGGTGTGCAAGGTACTCAAGCAACATTGCTCAATCAATGATATTTAGCTCATGGCTTAACTATCTAACCTTGCTTCATCAAGAGGCTTCGTGAAAAGATCCGCAAGATTTGCCTTGGTGGGAACTTACTCCAAAGAAATGTCTCCTCTAGCAACATGGTCCCGAATGAAATGATGACGAATCTCAATGTGCTTAGTCTGGTTGTGTTGCACGGGATTGTGAGCAATGGCAATGGCACTCTCATTGTCACAAAGAAGAGGCACCTTGTCAAAAGATAGTCCAAGATCCTTCAAAGTTTGCTTCATCCATAGCAATTGAGCACAACAGCTTATGATTTTAGATGTACTCAGCTCGATAAAGGGACATAGACACACAGTTTTGCTTCTTTGAGGACCAACAAACCAATGATATTCCAAGAAACTGACAAGCTCCGGAGGTTGACTTTCTTACCACTTTGTCACCATCCCAATCCGAGTCCGTGTAACCAATAAGATCAAAGCTGGCTCCCTTCGGGTACCACAACCGAAAGTTTGGGGTATGAACTAAATATCGAAAGATTCTCTTGACCGCCACCATGTGGCTTTCCTTTGGTGAGGCTTGAAATCTTGCACACATACCCACACTAAACATAATATCCGGCCGGGATGCACAAAGGTAGAGCAAAGAACCAATCATAGAACGATAGAGTTTTTGATCCACCTCCTTACCCTTGGGATCGAGATCAAGATTAACCTTAGTTGGCATGGGAGTCTTGGCACCTTTGAATTGATCAAACTTAAACTTTTTGAGCATGTCTTGGATGTATTTGGCTTGGTTGATGAAAGTCCCTTTCCTCAATTTCTTGACTTCAAACCCAAGGAAAACTTCAGCTCCCCCATCATAGACATCTCAAAGCGATCGGTCATGAGCTTGGCAAAATCCTCATTAAAAGTTTTGTTAATAGACCCAAAGATAATATCATCAACATAGATTTGGCATACGAACAAGTGGCCTCCAACTTTCTTAGTAAAAAGAGTGGGATCAATGAGGACCACTTCGAAGCCACGGTTTAACAAGAGATACCTAAGGCAATCATACCACGCACGTGGGGCTTGTTTGAGACCATAGAGTGCCTTATTGAGCTTGTAGACATGGTTCGGAAAAAGTGGATCCTCAAAGCCCGGAGGTTGTTTGACGTATACCAACTCTTTCAAAGGACCATTAAGAAAAGCACTCTTAACATCCATTTGATGCAACTTGAAGTTATGATGAGTAGCAAAATCAAGAAGCATACGAATGGATTCAAGGCGAGCAATGGGGGCATAAGTCTCACCATAGTCAATGCCCTCAACTTGTGAGTATCCTTGGGCAACTAACCTTGCCTTGTTGCGCACGACAATTCCATTCGCATCACACTTGTTCTTGAAAACCCACTTGGTTCCAATGACGTTTTGACAATCTTTGGGCCGCTCAACCAATGTCCAAACATTGTTTCTCTTGAAGTTGTGAAGTTCTTCATTCATAGCATCAAGCCAATCATCATCTTCAAGAGCCTCGAAAACTTTCTGTGGTTCCACAAGAGAGACAAAAGCATGGTGAGAGCTAAAGGAAGCTAGTTGCCTTCTAGTAGTGGAGCCTTTATTGAAATCTCCATAAACATTATCAAGGATATGGCCATCTCGAACGAGCTTGGCGAGACGATAGGCTTGACGGCGGGCTTGTGCTTCAACACGAGATTCTTGAGCTACCACTTGGTCATTGCCACCAATTGAGTCGTCGCCTTGACTATAAGCACGAACACGAGGATCATCTTCATCAATTTCCACTTCGGGGGTGACATCATTTGGAGTGGAGTCTTGAGAATCATTGACTTTCTCTTGATCTTGACGAGCTTGACCTTGAGGAGAGCCTTGACCTTGAGGAGGAGCCCCATCTTGGGGAGGTTGATGTTGTTGATGAAGAGCTTGATCTTTGGAGCTTGGAGAGTCATGAGCATGGGAAGCTTCGGAAGAGCTTGAGGGAGCTTGTGCCAAAATAGTAGGTCCTTGAGGGCAAGATGATCTTGTGAAAGTGAGGGCTCCACTTGAGTAGAGCTTGGTCCTTCTCCTTCCACAAGGATCCTCAATGGGGAGGTGGAAACCCACACCCATTCTTCTTATGGCCTTAGGAGGAATTTCATCAATTGGATCACGAACACCATCTTGCCTAACAAGAGACTCATGATTTTCATCAAACTTCACATTGCTCGTCTCTTCAACTCTTCCATTGGCTTTGTTGTAGACTCTATAAGCATGGGACCATTTGAGTAACCAACTAAAATTCCTTCTTGAGCCTTGATTCAAACTTGGACAAACTAACTCCTTTCTTGAGAATGTAGCACTTGCAACCAAACACCCGAAAGTAGCTAACATTTGGCTTTTTCCCGGTGAGGAGTTCATAGGGGGTCTTGTTCTTTTTCTTACGGAGATAGAGCCGGTTGGTTGGATGGAAAGCGGTGGAGATGGCCTCGGCCCAAAAGTTGTATGGAGACTTGAACTCAGCTAGCATAGATCAGGCCGCATCCATCAAAGTGCGATTCTTCCTTTCGACAACTCCATTTTGTTGAGGGGTATAGGGATTGGAGTATTGATGCTTGATTCCTTCATCACTAAGAAACCCATCCAAGGTATAGTTTTTGAACTCGGTGCCATTGTCAATTCGAATTGAGAGAATGGTTGTATTGTGCTTCCGTTGAACCTCATTAGCAAAATCGATGACGGTTTGTTGAGTCTCACTCTTGTACTTGAAAAAGAACACCCAAGTGTATCTTGAGAAATCATCCACAATAACCAAGCAATACTTCTTGCCTCCAAGGCTGTCATGAGAGGGTGGACCAAAGAGGTCCTGTCGTGGTATTGCACGGCAGATGCTACTGGGGGTAGCTTACGTAGAGGGAGCGAGGCGACGTAGGAGAATCTGGGAGCGAGATTGGCACACGATGTACCCAGGTTCACATCCCCTCGGTGGAGGATCGCTACGTCCTGCTATCAATCCAGTATATGATCATAGATTGGTTTACATGGGAGCCACCGTAGGCGAAGGGAGAGACTAGATCTAATCTATTGTGGGAGAGCTCGCCCTCTGGGTGCTCCTTGGCTTTTATATATGCAGCCGCTAGGGTTTACAAGGGTTTTGGGATAATGATGAAGTCGCCGTATTGGCCTCCACCGGGGCCAAATGCATGGGCCAAGATATTAGTCGCCAGACATTGGGCCAGTCGACCATTGTGGCTAGGTTTCAGTCGGCTCGATCCAGCGGGCGACTCCGCTTCATGGGTATACCCCGATTGGTATTGCCCCATCAGTAGTCCCCGAGCGCGTTGTCGATTCAACGCGGGCTTGAGGCAGGGTGCGGAGAGTCTTGACGATGGGTCGTGGCGAATCGGCGACAAGCTCCGAATAGAGAAAAGAACCGTGAAGTGGGAGGTGGTCAAGGCGTGAGCGCAGGATGACCGGGCCAATAAAGACGCAGGTGTTGGTGAAGCCGCCATATAGTCCCCAAACATGGAGTGTGCCAGTCCCGTAGGCATGGCGAGTGGCGAGGTTTATCGACCGACGAGTGTCGAGTCCCCGGCCCGATCGGGCGCAGGTTGGGCGACCGGGAGTGGCGTTGTCTCAGAAGCGTGCCGAGTCCGAGCGCTGAGTACGCGAGGGCGAGTGTCCGCGCGGCAGTCCTCGAAATTGAGTACGCGAGGGCGAATCTGACGGCGAAGTTCCCGAAAGCACGCTGAGCACGCGAGGGCGGTGTCTCGTGGCAGTCCCCGAGCGCTGCTGAGTACGCGAGTGGAGAGTCCGCGGTGGCGAGTCGACGAGGGAGAGCTGGTCAGGGAACCACGCATACGCAGCATGCCTAGGAGTAGTCCCGAGGCCTCGAGTTGGCTTGTAGAGGCGATTTGAGGCTCATATTTTGAAAATAGTAGTGGTTGCTAGAGCCTCGGCGAGTGGCGAGGTCGGTTACGGGCGGGCTGAGCCCCGAGCGCGGCGAGTCCGCGATGATTGCGAGTCCGCGAGGGAGAGTCTCGAGCGCGCGTAGTCCACGATGATTGCGAGTCCGCGAGGGAGAGTCTCAGCGCGAGTCTGGGCGATGATTGTAGTCCGCTGAGAGAGTCCGCGGGCGAGTCCGCTGGCGATGTTGATTGCGCCGTTTCTAACGAGTCTTCGCCTTGGCTCGGCCACCGCATGGCGACTCCAAAGATGGCTCGCTTGGCGTTTTCTGGACGATCCGAGGCTCGGCTTGCGAGTCTCGTCAAGATTTTGCCGCAGTCGCACTGCTCAAGGTTGAGGAGGACATGGTGTTGTTTGTGTAGCACTACCATTTGTCTTGGCCCGGTCACCGGCAAGGCGACTCAATGATGGCTCGTTAGCGTTTTGTGATTCGATCCGAGGCTCGGTTTACAGTCCTCGCTCGCACTACTTGGCCATTGTGAGTCGCTTTTCAAAGGTTGACAAAGGCGAATTGATTTTTCCCAGGGAAGAGAAGCCTGGTGAGTCCATGCAACAGGGCATATGACCCTCTCGCGACTCTGGACGATGAAGGTCCTTAGTAGGCACGCGATGCATTCGACGAGCCGAAAGGGTCGACGCGGACATGTGGTCGAAGCGGACGGAGGTCGCGCTATGGCGAAGTCGACGCGGCGGACACGGGGTCGACACGGCGGACAGAGGTCGCGCTATGGCAAAGTCGACACGGCGGACGGAGATCGCGCTATGGCGATGTCGACGGCAAAGAGTTCGCAATGCATAAGTCCCCGAGCCTAGCGAAGTCCGCGCTAAGCGGTCCGCTAGGCGAGGTCCGGAGCATGTCGAGTCCGCGATGGACGAGTCGCCGGACGTGTCGAGTACACGGCGGGTAGGCGTGCCGCACGCATCCGGGCCGCGAGAGTGCAATTTGCTTCTTGTCCGCACATATGCATCAACACACATTTAGTAAAAAGATTATTAGTATACAAATAAAATATTTAAAATAAGATCAACTGGGAGAAAATTATTCGCCATAGCCAAGTCGCCAATGGCGAAATTGTAGGCGCCACGACGGGAAGCACTTATGTAGCTGAGCACAAATAATATAAGCAGCGAATCACCGACGTGGCGAGCCGTTGATGACGAAGTTCGTGGCGACGAGTCTCCGCATGGCGAATATGCGCGGGTGAGTCGCCGAGCCTAGTCCGCGGTTTAAACGTGTCCGCATTTAGGCGAAGTTCCGAGCATGGCGAGTCGGGCGAGCCCGGCACGGGCGCTTAGTACCGGGTCGCACAACGGGCGGCGGCCAATTTTTATCGGAGTCGACGCGTCAAGTTGATTTGATCCGTCTGAAAGTCGCCCCATATTTTTCTTGGCTCCAAGATTAAACGCTACCAGTGATTGGTCCCGCGTTCATAGATTGGTCTGACAGCCACGTGAATCGATCTTGCATGTTTGATGTAAGGTTTCCAAGTCGATGTGTCTGTAGCCGCATGTGTCATGTTCGCGATGGCATGCAAGCCGATGGATCAGCTTCCAACCTCCAACCTCTTTGGGTAGCAGTAGGTGTTTTCCACAATCTTGCAAAGTGCCCCAATTTGTCCTTCCAAAGGCCCCAAACAATGGGTTGATCATGCATAAGTTTCAGCTAGGCGTTAGTTTTGACGCATTAATTAAACAAACCGATAAAAATAAGTGAAAACAGACGGCAAGCAGAGGCTTATGCACTCGCGATCAATTTCATGCTACGGTGACTAGATTAAATAATGGGAAAAGCATGCACATACTTAAGATCGATCTGGTACTACACGATTAGATTAAATAATGAGGGGAAGCACGACTTTACCAAGCGATCCGGGTGCTATGCGATTGAATCAAATTGGTGTCACCACGACTCAGCCTCGCCGTGCCGCAGCCCATGGCGCGGCTTGACCGCTGCGATCCGGCATGGTCGATGGTGAGGATCCCGCCTCGATTATCACCTCCAAGCACCGCTAGCCTCACTGGGGCGCCAACTGTCCGGTATTGCACGGCGACACCACTGGGGTAGCTTACGAGGGAGCGAGGCGACGAGGAGAATCCGGAAGTAGATTAGCACACGATGTACCCATGTTCACGCCCTCGGTGGAGGATCGCTACGCCCTGCTATCAATCCAAAGATATGATCATAGATTGGTTTATATGGGAGCCGCCAGAGGCGGGAGAGACTAGATCTAATCTATTGTGGGAGAGCTCTGCCTGGTGGTGCCCGGTGGCTTTATATATGCAGCAGCTAGGGTTTACAAGGGTTTTGTGGGATACGTATTGAAGTCGCCAGATTGGGCCTCCAATGGGCGCCAACAAGATGGACCTGAAGATACGCCACCAGATGTCGAGACAATAGTCGACCGTGGCTAGGTTTCAATGGCTCGATCCAACAAGGACTCCGCTTCATGGGTATACCCCGATTGGTATTCCCCCATCAGGTCCATATGCAAGAGATCCAAACACCTCTCCGTGGTGATTTGATTCAGTGCTTTGTGAGGAGTTTCATGCATCTTCCCTTCAATACAAGCCCTGCAAACGCGATCTTTGGCAAAAGAAACATCGTTAATTCCAAGGATGTGGCCCTTAGAGTGAAGTCTTTGCAAAGTTCTCATTTAACATGGGCTAGGCAGCGATGCCACAACCAGCCCGTGTCGGCTTTAGCATAGAGACATAGAGCATGAGGAGTAGTGGTCCCTAAAAAGTCCACCACATACAAGTCATGCTCTACATACCCTACAAAAGCCACCTTGAGAGACTTGTTCCACATGAGTGACATGGTTATACCCCGCGGGTACACGATCTCAGCATACCTGGTCCAGCCCAAGGAAGGCCCACGGCAAATATACGCCGGTCCACGAAGATTTTCGGGTGGCCAAGGCCCATGACGCCTTCGGATCCTTGAGAGCAAGACTAGAGTAGATAGGAAATTCAAAGGTAAACCCTAGAACTCAGAATCGACTAGATCTGCAGACCCGCCTAAGTCTATATAAATGCCGTGAGGGCACGACCTAGATCTCTCTCTCTCATACTTTTGCACACGCACCTCCACGCCAGATTGCATCTGCACTTCAGAATCACCGGGTTCTGCCAGAATCAAGAGCGTATGCGTGAGTAGGGTTTTCCCTCCGGGGGCCTGAACCTGGGTAAACCTCGTGTCCCGTATTGCTTGTTTGCTAACCATTCCGCGATCTCTAGCATCCCCATCTTCTCCAAAACCCAAGTCCATAACAATGGGCATTACGAGATCAAACCTCGTCAATTGGCGCCACCGTGGGAACCGGACGCTGACAGCGATCGTGACGTCCCAACCCGAGCGATCTATAACTCATGCAGTGACGGAGAGTCACCTCCTTTGGCGCTTTCGACTTCACCGCCCAATTTCATCGCCATTATGAAGGACTTGAGCCCATAGGTGACGGACTCGAGATCCTCGCCCGGGAGCTTCGCCTGTGGGAAATCGCACCTCCGCCTCCCGTGAGCGGGTGCCCCTTACCATAAATCAGGCCCACTTCATGGACCCACACCTGTACGACATCATCATCAACATATGAGTCCTACGACAAGAAAGCAGCAACTCCGATCCGTGCGATCCGCCATCTGATGAAGGGACCTATGGTTCCGGATCCGGAAGCTGCGGCAAAGCAATGACCAATCTATGAGTGCTACCACGAGCCGTAGTCATCTAGAGCGACGTGGATCGCCAGTTCAACCCGCCCAACCCGCCACCTAACCCGCAGGACCAAACGGCGAACAGAAGAAGCCGCCCCCACCAAGGGGATAACACCGCCATGTCATCCGCCTTAGCAAAGAAGGATGGGCCCTGCATGCGCCACCGGGCGGGCAGCACGATCCTCAGGGCATCATCACGGACCGCCGATGGCATACCATTTGCTCTCGATCGAGGAGCACAAGAAGCAGGTCAAGATGCAAGAGGTTCTTGACAAACGCAAACAAGCAGCCTCGTAGTCCAATACGGTGACGAGCTGCGCTCGCCATGGGCATCGGCCCAGCTCGAACGCAACCATGGCAACAAGCACCGCCCCGGACGGAAAACATGGACCCCAAGGAGCGTGTTGAGGTGACCCGAACCTCCACGATCCTTCATGGAGATGGATGCCGACGGCAACATCACCTCAAGACGCCGCAGCCGCGATCATGGCAGCCATCACAGCACTCGCCCCACCCACCTCCGGAGGGGGGACCCGAAAGAGTTATGCACAAGTCCGCACTCACCGGGATTTGACTTCGCCGGAACAGCGCTTAGCAATAATGTAACGAACGAAGCACAAT
>CP125973.1:85739179-85865839 GCA_030063025.1 Avena longiglumis | reverse complement strand
TTAACATGTCAGTAGGTGATGGTGAAGTCGCTGCTTCTTATCCTTCACCTTGACGATGTCCTTAAGGCGGAGCTTTCGATCGAGTCACTACCGAGAAGTTGTCCACGGAGATGGAGACTATCCCCTTCTTCGGCTGGCTGGTATACTGCAGATGAGCTTCGCTGTGCAGTTGTCAGAGGTTGGATTCTTCCTGATGAACCAGCACATGGCTAGGTCCAAGCCAAGTCAAACCCGGCCTCACGAACCATTCGATCCGCCTTTATAGCGCGAGAAGCCACTTGAGGCCTGAGGGAAGGAGGCCCGGATCTCCATGACGCAGGTTTCAAGCGCGCATTGCCAACGTAAGTCTGGGTACGGTAGAACTTGTCGGGCCAGCCAGAGGGATGTCTAGCTACATAAGTGCGACGCCCATTGCCAATTCTCGCAGGATTCCTGGGCCGACGACATGTCGGGGAACCGCCGGCCAAGCTCTAATCTTGAAGCTATGGTGCCGGGGCAGTTCCCAAGTTCTTCCCTTGCTATGCCCGGCTTCACGCTTGACGGTGAAGAAGTACACAAAGAGGTTCAACCCACGCCTTATTCCTGGCATCCTCATGGAGTGCCGCCAGAAGCTGCTAAGCACTAAGATACTATTGGGGAAAGGTTCTGGGGCTGGACTCAGAGGATTCAAGACGGAGAGGAAGAAGTTGGAGATGGGCAGGGAAACGCCACTAGTTGGGCTTTGAGGTACACCTTTTCTCCGGCTTGGGAAATGGTGTCACCGCCGCCGTCCAAAGTAGCCCTCCGTCATGGAAGGTAGCCTTCAACAATCATCTCTTGATATCACGATTCAGGATATCTCGAGACGCGCAGCCGCCTTTGTGTCTAGCTCCTCCTCCAACGCTCCAGCGCCTGCCAGATTAAGGTTGCCGCAGGATTCGATAACCGCTGATGCGGGATTACTAGGCCCTCGTGAGGCACGAATGGAGCTCGCCATTACCGCGGCCGACGCCGCCATGCAGGAGAGGTGCTGCTGCTAGCCATGGAGTGAGGCCGATGACTGGTGCAGATTGAGGTTAGGGTTTTTTCACGACTTGACGCAGAGCTCAAGGGCGCCGATCGAGGAAGAAGACAATGCAGGAGAATGAGGTAAGGTGAAAATTCCACCGCGTTACTATTTATCATCTCAAGCGTCAAGATTCGCGGCTTGATCGAACTACGCAGACGACGGTTCGCGAACGTCTTGGCGGAAATTTCGCCACGCTCCAAACGCCGCCGCCAACGGTTCAGATGCTTTCATGTGGAAAATCGGACATGATTGCGTTCAGATGTGTGAGTTACGAGTCCGACCTAAGCCTACGTCGTCTAGATGACATAAGCGTATGAGCCACATCGAAGATTCCGGCATAGACGGATCCAATCCGCCACGTAAGAGTACGATGGAAGATTCAGCATTTCGACTTACATGTTGAAGACGGAGAAAGTTTTGTGGTTCTTTGGGAGGACTACAAGATATTGTTTGACGATTTGCCGACATCCAACTAGACGGAGCATTCATCCTAAAAGGCAGTCGGCGCAAGATCTCGGAGTTCTCAAGGCTACTGCTTGGGATATGCTATATGGGTATCCTCATAGCATGTCACTTATCCTGGATAACCCGTGGCCCACAGTTGGTTGTATGGCAGCACTGGCTGTCAAGTGCCCAGCTAGATGGATCTAGAAGGGAGGCCCATGTGGATAAAGGAAGGCTACGGTGGAGTCACCACAGCATCTTGAGCCTTGTAGTGCAAGATACACAAGACTAGTAATAGACTGTAGGACTCAGAACTGTCCGGCTAGGACTTTTCCCTCAGAACCCTAGGACTCAGACTATATAAGTCGGGCCTATGGGAGCCTTTTAGGCACCATCATAGACAATCTCATACAACTCGCACAAATAACCTATCTCTCAGAATCGGGGCGATGCCCTTATAGTGATTTATACCAGAGTAGGATTCCGCCACCGCTAGGATCTGAACCAGGTAAGCTGTACCTGCACCTGCCAACCGTCCGTCTTACCCCACGTCTCTAAACACGCACTGTTAGGACCCCTCCATGGCGTACTCGTCGGCAATACCACGACAATGAGAAAAAGCACATACAGTGTTAATTTCCCCTACAAGAGTAGGGTTTCTTGCCCTTGATCCTGCAGCAATTTGTCCCTCCATGTCTGCTGACATGTTCTTTACTTCATCCTTGACGCTCTGATCCATGTATTCGCACCTAGATGTGATCCTTTCTTCTTCCACCCATCCAATGAAAGTTCCTTGCTCAAGATCGCGGAGGAGCTTGCGCCGGCGTCGCAGCTCATAGTCTTCCGAAAAAGAACCCCGGAACAACATCTAAACAAAACAGATTGAAACAAAAAACACGAAGAGAACATAATATATGGACCTTGGGGTCCGAGGGATTATATATTATGAAGTTTTATGACATAAGGAAGGTACTGGGCGAAAACGGGACGGAGACGGGCTCCGGGGTGGTCACACCACCTGGCGGCGCGACCAGGTGGGCCCACGCCACAGGGTGGTGTGGGCTACCCGGACTCCGTTTCCTTCCCTGTTTCGACTCATTATCTTCTATATGAAATAAAAACTGCAAAAATATGATTTGGAAAGTTTTTCGCGAACCTTTTTTTACCAAAACTGTTACCTATTCTAAAACGGACTCTGCATGTTCCTGAATTTGATCTTTAACAAATTCCTCCGGAGACATTACTTGAATAATATCAATATATTCATTATAAGAATTTCCAGAAATATAATGTTTGAGCCTTTGACCATTCTTCATCTCCTTACATCATTCTCTCCCAATACTTGAAAATTTCTTTCATACAAAATTTCACACAATCTTTATTAGCAACATTAGTGTATGCAAGACAATAAACCTTTGGGTTCAATTTCAACTGATGTCCATCAAAGCATAAGCTACTGTAACAACTACTTTCAAAAGCTCCAAAATAATTTAAAAGGAAATCGACCTAAGAGGCAAATGCAAAAATGGCAGAAATTTGTCAAAATAGACCAGAAGGTAAGACCGATTTTTTCAAGAATCTTCTGCTGCTCAAATAGAAAAGTGCAAAACTAACGAAAGTTAGATAACAACTTGGGGCACAAGCACAGAAAATTACAGATTAATCCGACATACTGGGATTTTTCGACATTTTTTACAGTGAGGCACAAAAATCTGTTCCGGGATAGCAAATTCCCCACATCTCACCTTCTTCTCATTAGAGGCTAATCTTGACACAAAAACCAAACAAAAAGGATAAGACGAGGTTATTACAGAGGAAATAACTTGCGACTCAAATAAACAAAAAATAAAAGCAAAATAAAATGGGTTGTCTCTCAAAAACTCTTTCTTTATAGCCATTAAGATAGGAATGATAATTTCGATGATGCTCATAGATGAAATATGGATTTGAAGTAAAATAGAGCATCAAGAAGCAAATATCCAACACATTTAAGTCTAACCCACTTCCTATGCAAGGGAATTTTTTAAGAAAACAAATTATTAAAACAAGGGGCCACTAGCATAGGAAGACAAAACAAGTGCAACTTCAAAACTTTCAACATAAAGTGGGGAAGCTTAATATTATTGAGATGCATAAAACCATGTTTCCCTCTCTCATAATAACTTTCAGTAGCATTATGAATAAAATTAACAATATAACTATCACAAGAAACATTCTTACCATAAAAATGAGCATATTTAAAATCATCAAAAATAGGTTTAAGGTTAAAAACTGGATCAATAGGAGCAAGTTGTGCAATTATAAAACCCTCATTAGGCAATTCATTTTCATAAGGAGCTTTGGCAAACTTGGAAAAATTAAACTCATAAGATTCTCCATCAAATTTAGTTAAAATTTTCTCCTTCCTACAATCTATAGTAGCTCCACAAGTGCTCAAGAAGGGTCTACCAAAAATGATAGGACAAGTTTTACTAGCTCTTTAACCAAGTAATGTAAAATCAGCAGGATATTTAATCTTACCACAAAGAACTTCCACATCTCTTACAATACCAATTGGAGAGATGGTCTCTCTATTAGCAAGGTGAATAACCACATAAATTTCTTCAAGTTCACAAGGACCAATTTCATGCATAATTTCTTTGTAAAGCTCATAAGAAATAGCACTTGAACGTGCACCAATATCACATAAACCATAATAGCAATAATCACCAATTCTAACATAAAGCACAGGGACGCTAGCTTTCATAGTTCTACTAGGATGTGAGACAATATTATAGGCATCCTCACAAAATATAATGTGCCCATCTTCTACATTTTAGTGATAAGGTCTTTAACAATTGCTACTACAGGTTCAACATTTATTTGTTCATTAGGTTCTATAGCTTTATTTGTACTTTTGTTACCACACTAGCTATCAGAGAATGTTCCTTTACCTTAAAAGGGAAAGACATTTTCTCAATATAAGGTTCAGGCAAAATATGATCAACAGTATAAACTTCAGTATTTCTAGCAGGAACATGATTAACAATATATTTATATGGTGCATGATACTTGTTCCACTCCTTTTTGGGCAGTTCAATATAAGAGGCAAAATCCTTAAAACAATTTGTAATACTTTGAGAATCAAGACCATACTCAGTACTAATATTATGAAAGTCATCAGTTTTCATAAATATTTAATGCATTCATATTAATAATTTATACCGACTTTTCTTTCTTTGTCATTCTCCCAAGCTTCAGTATTTTCTTGAATACAGTCTAGAATATCCCATTTAGCTTCTTCTTTCATACGTGTGAATGATCCAGCACAAGAAGCATCTAATAAATACTTATCATGAAGAGAAAGTCTTGCATAAAAGTTATTAATAATAATATTATTAGAGAGCTCATGAATAGGACATTTGAGCATTAGTAAGTTCAATCTCTCCCAAGCTTGGGATGTACCTTCTCCATCACGAGGCCAAAAGTTATATATTTGATGATTCGCCTTATGAATCTCACTAGGAGGATAGAATTTAGAATAAAAGATAGGTACAATTTCCTCCCATTCCATAGATTGGCCATTCTTCAGCAGCTTATACCATTCTTCAGCTCTACCTTTCATGATATAGAGAGTAACTTTTTCTTAGCTTGTTCCATTGTGATACCTATACACTTGAACAACCCGCATAATTCATGTATAAAAAGAAAATGATCACCAGGATGGACAGTTCCATCTCCAAAATAGTAGTTATCCATAACACGATCAACAATTTTTATAGGTATTTTAAAAGGGTCTATTTCAGCAGGTGGTGGTTCATCTACTACCCTAACTGTGGTAGTAGTTTTACCAAATAGGAAACTAAGCGAGTTATCCATATTGGAAACAAAGTAGCAAATAGAAATAAAAACAATACTCATAGTAGAAATTTCCTTTACGAGTTGCACTCTTCAATAGCGCTTCATTCCTCGGCAATAGCGCCAGAAAATAGTCTTGATGACCCACAAGTATAGGGGGTATATCGTAGTACTTTTGATAAATAAGAGTGTCGAACCCAACGAGGAGCAGAAGGTGTTGACACGTGGTTTGGATCAGGAATTCTCTGTAATATTTAGCAAACGTATTTTTAGGTTTTTTTCGATAAAGCAAAGAAATAAAGTGCAAGTAAATAAAAGACAATAATAATTGCATCAAGTGGCCCAATACTTTCTTTAGCAAAGGACAAGCCGGTTGTATTACTTATGAGCACCAAACGTTCTCGAGGACACATGGGAATACTGTCAAGTGCTTTCGCTTCATATAGTTGATTAATCTTCTTTGGTTGGATAAGTGTTGTGTGGGTGAACCTATGCTAATGTACCGACCTTACTTGGACTAATACATACTTGTGATTAAAACCCTTGCAAGCATCCACAACTACAAGAAAGTAATTAAGATAAAAACCTAACCACGACATTAAACTTTGAGATCCTACACTCCCTTGTGCAAAGGTTTCCTAACAGGGGTTTAGGTTTCTCTCACTCGGGCAACCCCACAATTAGTATCCAAATACACAATGCATTCCCCTAGGCCCATAAAGGTGAAGTATGTTGGGAATATGCCCTAGAGGCAATCATGGATGATGAGATTTCCCATTGTATTCATAAAGTTATTAAGTAGTCCTTGTATAAACATCTGATGTGTATCATTGAATACGTGATTCAGTTGTGGAACTATGCATTCATGTTGTTTGTACTAAATATCCTTGGTCATTGAGGTTGTGCTGGACACACAACTTAGACCAATGTGAAAGTTGGCTTGATGACTCGTTCCACTTGTCATGGGCATGGAGATGCTATTCCAACTTACATGCACTAGGCTAAAGAGTTTAGCGAGTCGGATTGACCCATATTGAGGTACAACGAACTAATGTCATTTGTATATCTCAATCAATGTAATCCTTAGACCGAGGTTGTTGCATAGTCCGAGTTGAGGATCACCGACTTAGGTTCTGTCAAACGCTGATCCGTGAATCGCGCTATAAAGGGGTTCGGGTCGATCGAGAATCAAGTCTGCGTGATGTGAATAACCAAGATGGATTTTGCCCCTCCACTCGGAGAGATATTCTCTGGCCCTCTCGTGAGATATGATTCGAAAGCATGGCCATGCACGACTCGTTAAGTGTTAACCGAGGCGATCGTTAAGAGTTAGTCGGTGAATCACTTATCTCGGACGAGAAGAGAGTCTGACTATTTAAGGGATGACATATATTCGCCTATAGTCCGACAAGGTATATCGGAGGCAAAGGACTCGGACGTAAGTCGCATTGGAAAGGCAAGTCGTCATGACTCTTTGGTACTTGGGAATCGGTATGTTCTCTAGGAGCCGATGTCGATTGATCGATTGTGAGTTGGACTCAAATCGTGTCCAAGTAACCATGAGCTCAAGGTCACACACTTAAGAGCGGGAGCAGGTTCGGGTTGATCAATCATATAATGCTGGGTTGGACCTAAACCGGATTAGGACTCGAGTTAGTGAGTTGGACTCACGGTGACTAATGTTATATGGGCTTTAGTGAATGGGTCGCACAGGAGCCTCCACGCTCACTCCCTATATAGTGGAGCACAAGAACTTAAAGGTTAATCGTTGTTCGATTAGGTTGTTCCATGTGTTGGAAACCCTAGCTCCAAGAGCCTGCCAGAACGAACCTAGCAGTTCGCCACGGGTGCTCCTCCTTGTACGTGGATACCAAGAGAGGTGATGTACGATCACACCGTGACGATCGGATCGTGAGGATCGTGACCGCATCAACCGACGCGCTTCATCGCAGAATCCGCAACTGCCTAGTGGTAAACCTCGTGGCCTTCTACCATTAGGTCTTGGGATCACCACGTTAGAGGAAAAGTTTTTGTTTTATCTCTGCGTGGCCCAACAGTGGTATCATATAGTCGACGTTCACATGACACCACTAAAAGAATAGCACCACAACTTAAATATCAAACCATTGAATATTTCTCAACACAATTCCACTACTAACAACATGACTTCTCCCATGTCCTCAAGAATTAACGAACTACTCACGAGACATCATATGGATCAGGATCAGAGATGAAATAATGATGAATAACAATCTGAACATGAACAATAATTCAATGGTTCCACTCAATAGCATCAACTACAACAAGTAATCAACACCGGGAAAGTTTCCCCTAAGAACTATGAAAGATTCAACCCAATTGTTACAGCGGTACAGAGTGGTGGTGATGGTGCTGGTGCTGGTGGAGATGATGATGATGATCCCGATGAAGTCTAGTTTGATGATGGTGTTGATGGTGATGATCTCCCCTCTCTGGGAAGTAATTTCCCTGGCAGAATTCTGCCAGCCGGAGAGCTCTTTCTCTCTCTGTGTTTTCCGCCCCGCAGAGGCGGCAGAATATTTCTGTGGTCACTCCCCGAGTCTTAGGGTTTCGGGGGGATGATATAGGCGAAAGGGCGATGCGAGGTGAGGGCTGTGGCCACACCACCGTGGCACGCCAGTGGGGGCGCGCCAGGATGGTAGGCCTCTGTGGCCCATCTCCACTTCCTTCTCGTTTCCTTGTCTTCGGGAAAAATAGGATTTACATATTTTCTAAATTTTCGATCTTCAATATTTAACTGACACCGCTTTTTTCCATCAGAATCCTTACTCCAGCAGTTCATCCTCCAAAAGTCATCCAACATGCAAAATGGATAAAATAACATAAGTATCACCTCTTAATATGAAATTTATCAATGAATAACACTAAATTATGATATAAAATAGTGATGCAAAATGGATGTATCAGTTACTTGTTGTTTCTTGGAGGTTCAGGGCGAGATTATGCATTCCCTCCACGGTTCCTCCAAGTTATTGGAAATCTTGATATGTTGCAAACCAGTGTGGTGGTTGATGCTCCTGATGATGGACTTCTTGCTCCTCCTCTTGGTCCTCATCCTCCTCCAGAATTTCCTCCTCGGGTTGGTGTTGCTCAACCTACAAGTCATAAAGAACACATCCTTCCTCGATAGATAAAAGACCATTAGGCAAAGGAGTGGGGTAGATACACCCATATCCGGCAATATGCAGATAATAAACACCACCTCTCCTAGTAAGCATTCTACAAGCCCTCAAATTAGATAAACCAACACGTCGCTCACCTAGCACATGTTGTAACTCACCTAGGTCGATGCCTAATGCATTGGCAAGCACGGTGATGACGCCTCCACAAGTGATTGGTACTTGGCTTTGGTGGGATTGGTACTCCAAGTAGCGTATAAGAATTGCGCCCAAGTGAAGTGACAAGTTGTCATAGTTGAAAGAAGCTTTTGCAAGGACTAATATGTCCTCCTCATTAAGTCATGTAAACTCATTACACTCCTGCAAGGTGTTAACAATAACATAGAACAAATAGCGAATAGCGGGATGTTGAATATTCTTCCCCTTATTGACTCTAGAAGTAAAGCCCATACTATTATAACAGTATTCAGGGGAAGGTTCCATGTCGGTAAAAGCTATGCGCAGAGCACTAGGATAATCGTTGGGTAAACCAAAACAATTGCACCATTCATCAAGTGATAGATAATGTGGCATCCCGCAAAACCACTACTAGAAAATCGCGTTGTTTTTGTGCATTGCATCGTCATCATCATGCATTGTTTGACTTCATTATTTGAAAAGCCTAGTTTTGATTTGTACAAATACCCCTCTTTTTTTCAAACACAAAACCCCGATCGCATCGGAGATTTTATTTGTCTAAAAGCTGTTTGCAAAATGGCCTAGTTTTAAAATAGACAGAACCAAACAAACACAAATTCTAAACCAGCCTCTAAAACCTATCCCCACCCAATCCTAATCTACCCTCCAACCACCGCCACCTCACCCTCTCACCCAACTTCTACCCACCGCCACCTCATCAATCCACCATCCCACCCTCCTTTTCTCACCCTGCACTCATCTACCCTTCTCTCTCCCCACGACACTGGACCCACCCCACACAGCCCCTCTCCCTTCCACCGGGCCCCACTCCTCCCCCTGGCCCACCCGCATGCAACACACCCTGGCCACACAACACCCACGCCACACCACAGCCAACCAACCCACCCCACTCCCCCCACACGTAGCACGCCTGCCCTCCCTCGCCCACTGCCCCACTCGGCGCCTCCTCCTTCCACCTTCCAAGGCCTCCTCTCGCCACAGACGCCTCTCTCCTCCTCCCTCAGCTGGCCACCGCCGGCCGCCCCTCGCTTCCACCCTCCCGCTCCGCCTCCAACTGCCTTCCGCTCGCCCGAGCGCCCCTCTCGCCTCCTCAGAGCTACCACCTCCGCCTCCAGCCGCCCAGCCGCCTCCTCCGCTGTCGCATCCTCCGCCCGCCCGCCTGACGTCCCATCCTCCTCCTCCTCTCCCTCCCGGCTCACCGCCTGGCCCCGCCTCACGCTGGCGCCAGCACACCGACCCCCGCCTGACCTCTCATCTCCGCTGCTCGCCTCAAGACGCCCACGCCACCCGCCGCCCTTCCCCGAGCTCCGCCAAGATGCCCCGAGCCCGCGCCAACCTCCTCGCCAAGCACTCACCTCACGGGCCGAGCTCCGGCCAAGCACCCCATCCTCAGCGCCTCATGCCCTCCGCCTCCTCGGCCTCCGCTCAACAGCCACCTGCCGCCCCTGGCTCACCTCCGCCGACAAGAAGTTGAAGAAGGCGCCGAGCTGTGTACTCACGCCCAAGGTAGGCGGGGGAGGCGGCGGAGCCAAGACGCCCCAGGCGCGGAGGACCGACGGAAGGATGTAAGTGCAGTTGCGTCTCGAGACCGCTGACGCCAAGATCCGGGACCTCCTTCCAGATCGCGGCCGGTCAGACTAACCCCAAGGTCGCCGAGGCGAAACCGACAAGACCTACCTCGCAGATGCTAAGAACAACTGCATTCTCGAGGACTCAGGTGTCTCCAAAGTTCCTCCAACAAGATCTCCACCAGTTCGATGCCGCCATGGTTGGCGATAAGACATCCTTTGCGGTCGAGAACGATCCGGAGCCCGATCCAAGACCGATCCCCAAGACGCCAAGCCCTTCCTCGGACGCCCAAACCAAGACCCTGAATCGCCCGATCGCCTTGGGATTCGCGCCGCGCCAAGTTCTCCGCCCAGAGTCTCAAGATCGTGAACCTTGTCGAGACCATGCTTCGACACGGAGCACCGAGGATGCCTTCATGGGACGCCAAGATAACCGTCAATCCAAGCCGACCTGTGGACGACATGATCCCTACACGGATACAACAAGTGCTTCCTCGAGGACGCCGAGTACTTCACCCCGGACACCGAGACCCTGGACGACAAGCTCTCCTTCCTGACGCGCTTCACGAGAACGGATTCGGCTGAACCTCGAACCCGAGATCGACCAACCGAACCCCAAGTTCGAGGCCCTCTAATGTGTGACCCTTATCCGAACCCCTATTTTTTTATAAATGATAAACATAAAACTTGATGCATATGGAATTGTCATACTCGCATGCATATTTGTGTGGTTTGGGGGCCTTATGCCGATTCACCTTATAATTAAATATGGGGCCCATATGCGGGCAAATCTAGCCTTGTATTGGCCTCATTTAAACTTGTGTAGCGAACCAGTACTATCATTTGCCATGTTAAAACAACATTTAATTTTATGGGTAGATAAATAACATGAACCACCTAATTAATTGTCGGACCTTCCACTTAATATTGACCTAATTGTATTGCACCTTTGCCATGACATGCATCATACATGCATCATGCCGATTTTCCGCCGTAATCTTAAATATTGCATCCTGTTTATTCTAGTGTTTTGCTTCAAGGATAAGGCCGTTGAGTTGATGTGAGCTTCCGATCTTCTACGAACCTTCGACAATGTTTTCAAGCAGCATCTCCCTTTCTACCTATATTACTTTTATAGTATTTATTCCCTCCTGTTGATCTATTGCTATCTCGTGGCGATGCTCTAGTTCTCGCATTGTGATATCCCTCGCAGCCTTATATTGCCTTGGACACATCCTATTACCTGTTGTTTGGTAGAAAGTTGGACTTGCGCGCCGTAGTCGCTTGCTCAAGTGTTGTTGCGTGTTGTCAAGTGCCTCAGTTGTTGGAGAATTGCCGCATGTTGATGTTGGAGATGATCGTGTCTTTACTTATCGTTCACTTTAATTCCTGTTTAACAACTAAAATTGAAGTAAGCAGAGGCATCGGTGGGTGATAGAAAATATTTGGTTTCCGAACGCCCACTTGTGTCCCATAAGACCCCGAGTACTTGATACCTGTTCCTTGATTTATCGCGCTATCCACATCCGGGAGGTATATGGGACCCCCCTGAGCCAGAGCTTGATTCAGTCTTATTTCTTGGGGCCACAAACTAGTTTGAGGTTTTATTTACGATCCTGTACTTATGCCATGCTACAGATTTACGATTGTGCGAGGAGCACACTGCATCGCTTAGTGTTGGAATGTTTTCATGGTATCGACAAGCCCAGCCACACTTTCGGTTCCCCATTTACTGACCATTGACGCAAACCTTGAGTCCGTCTTGAGCTTGCTTACTGCTATGGTCTACTCAATGGGTGGCCTCAAATATTTCAATCCTGATTGCTTAGTCGTGAAAGCCTGGGTTTTGATTTGGTTTTTCGAGGTTGATCGAGCGCAGTGTTGCTATTGGTGCACCCCCGGTAAAACTTTCAAAGCCGTGTCCGTGGATATGGACGACTTGGAGCAAAGATTCTCGATTAGACAAGCATAACTAAAGTTTATTGCTATAAATTTGAATTTATAATGACTAGTAATCAGCTTCACTATAATGGAATGGCTAAATACTGCCCACAATTGCTTGTTTGGATTGTCGCTATGCACCATTATACCGACTAGTAAGTATGGCAACTACAACGGAATGGTCGATTAAAAGTACCAACAACTGTTGGGTTTTGGTTTATCTCATGCTATCTCAGATTCGATTAGTAATTGTTGCAACTATAACGGAATGGTAACTAAAAGTGCCCACCGCTTATTTTAACAGGATGATTATCTATACTTGACTAGTAATCACGTAACGATAATCAATAAATAAAACCAACTGTGAGTTCCTGTTGACTTCCTCGCTTGGTCTCGAGGGGAAACACCGAGATGGGTTTGTTTGGTGTTAGCTTCAGTTGGATCCGGATAGGTCATTCTTATCCTCTCTCGATAACCGCCATTGTATCGAGTCTCTATAGGTTGTTAAGTGCATCTTTTGCCGCCACCACCATACCTATGTAGGCAAGGACCGCCAATTAGCCTCGCTGCATCGCCTCAAGATCGACGCCTCTTTTCCTTTGGCCTTTGCCGCACCCTTTTGTTTAAGCAGGTTTTGAGATCGCGTTAGCGGTGGTTACCCTTCCTGCTTGGCCTGGCAGGTTATGGGCGCCATTGGTTATTCTTCGTGGCTCTAGCCCCATTTGCATCTTGTCCGTAGGCCTGGACGCCTCTATCATTTTCAAGGTGATTTGGATCTTTGTATATTATATTCAGATTCTTGACTCGCTGAGTCGTTGTATATATTCTGCTCGTGGGTCCCATCGAGGACCTGTGTAATGTTATTACTTCGCTTTCCACCCGCATCGAAAGTGCTCCTGGCATATTCTTTGAATCGCCTCTATGGTTTGGCAGTTTCGCTAAAACTTGCATAGGGCCGATTCTCGAGGGTGTTACAGATAATAATTATTGTTCATGAGTTGGAAAGAAATTATCCTCCCATGCCATGCTTTTGACTGCTACTCAAAGAGCTAAGAAATTCAATGGTTATCCAAATAGGTTGGTGCATCATGGAATACAAAGGTTTGCAGGCCAACCCTATTGCAAAATAATTAAAGTCATCGTAAATACCGAGTTGGTTCAAATTGATGGGGCAAGCCCACTTGGTTGCCTTTGAATTCTCGCTTTTAATCCTGTCAAAACGATCAAGGTGGGCTTGTTCTTGAATTGAATCCCCATGCGTTCTCGAAATGACTCGATAAGAACTAGCCGCGGCAAGAGTACGTGTCTAGCTCCTCGTGTTCATCTTCTAAAATCAAACAAAAGAGATAAATATAAAACTTTTGATCCAACAGTAATAGTCATAGCATAATCCTCATCATAGCCCGCTCAAGAATCTCCTCAACATATTAATATAGGCAAGATAATCATGTTAAATAGTTCAAGACAAGTCTCATCCTAGATTGATAATGACAACAGATCAGGGACGAATTTGCAAAAAGTAATTGGAGGATCGGAGGAGAAACATACCGTAGATCACTTGTGTGCGAGGAATTCGAACGAAATTGAGCAGGGGTGAAGATCCCTTGAGGTTTTGAGAGAGTTTGGAGGTAGAAGAGAGAAAAGGGATTGTTTTTTTTGATATTTTGGGTACCTCCCCAAGCGTTTAAGTGGTCAGACATAACTATAAAGCGGGGACAGGGTGTTCCAACCGTATAGTTGGTCTGACGGCAAAATTTTAGGGTTTCCTAGGATTTTATCTCGCGGCTGTAACTATATGGCGACAACTATATGGACGAAACTTTTGTTCCCGCCGTATAGTTGGTCATCAAACCTTCTGTATCTTGGGATGAAAAATTGTGATGGGTAACATAACTATACGGTCGCAACTACGGCAGGAAATTTTATTCCCGTCATATAGTTGGTCGTTAACCTTTCTGTACACATAAAAAAATCTATTTCTTCGAGGATTACTTTTTAGACTGAAACTTAGCGAAACACCTTGTTTTGAAAGAAAAATGACAAACTAAAATTTTGACCAACTATGGCATATATAAAACAGGAATTTTTAGTACCGCTGAATCTCTTCTTCTCACTGGAGTTTTCTAGCACTCTTTATTTATATAAAACTTAAAGTAAAATTTAAAAACCTAACTCAAACCTTAATTTAACATGGGTTGCCTCCCATGAAGCGCTCTTTTATGGTCAATAGCTTGACCTTGATATTGCTCACTTAGGCCATATGAGTGAAACACCCACTTCAAAGTAATTGGCCTTCAAAGTGATGGCCTCCTTATCGTCTTGCTTGGCTTTATTTTTCCTGGGGAAATGAATAACAAAAGGATCCCTCAAAGGCAATTGGAGCTTCAGTTCCCTTCATGCAAATTGATTAAAGCCTTAATAGTTCTTAAGAAAGGACGACCTAATATGATAGGGATAGTAGCATCTTCAGGCATGTCAACAATAACAAAATCAATAAGAGCAGAACAGCCTTTAATGTAAACTAAAGTATTTTCCTTAATGCGTACTGCTTGTTTATAAGTAGAATCTACTAGATGTAATTTTAGTTCAGTGATTTCAAAAGAGCCAAGATTTAACTTGTTAAAAAGACTCTTTGGAATTGTTGAAACACTTGCACCTAGATCATATAGTGCAACTATTTCATTAGTCCAAATTTTAATCTTAATGGTAGGCTCAAATATATCATCTAGCTTAACAGGCAATTTTTCAGCAATTTTCTTATATTCTTCTTCAAGCTCACGTGCCTTTATTGCTACCTGATTAACGAAGTGTTGATACATGGCTTCTTCATTTCCTTCACTTACTGGAATCTTGATGTTGATCCTTTTTACAAGATCTTCAACTGTCTAGTTTGGTGAAGGGGCATTGCTATAATCAAGTTCTTTGGGCTCCTCGCTTTGGATTCTTATCATCTTTAGATCTTCCAGTGGATTGGGATCAGCTTTACTTGAAAATTTAGCTGGAATGAGAGTTTGAATCCCGGTTATCTTACCTAGATGTGCCTCAACGATCCTTGTTCTTTCTTACAGGGCCTGCAAATCATTTCTCAAACTAACAGCTTGGTTAGATAATTTACCAAGCATAGCATCATGATTCTCCATAATTTTGACTAGAATATTGTTTTTCTCATTTTGTGAGTCCATAAAATCTTTAAGAGTTTCTTGGAGACTAGTATTACTTGATGCTAAATTATTATTAGATCTACCTGCTGGACTAAAATAATATTTCTAGAAATTAGGATTATAATTCTTCTTCCAAGCAGGGTTATAATTATTATGAGCTATGAAGTCTACTTCTTCATTAGTTGGTTTGGGAGTAGCTCTTACCGGAGTTTCCTTACCTTTAAAGGCTAATATGAGATCATCCAACTTATCATTGAGGTCTTCATTCTCTTGAGGTGTAACGGAGTTCACCTTTTTTGTATTTGATCTTTCCACATGCCATTGCGCATGGTTGTCTTGCATGTCGTCTAGCAACTGTTTTGCTTCGGTAATTTGCTTACCCATAAATGTTCCTCCAGCTGCAGTGTCTAGCATAGACTTAGAAACAGGGTTAAGAGCATTATAAAATAAATGGAGAATTAAACAATCTTCCATCCCATGGTTGGGACAGTTTATCATGCATTCTTTCATTCTCTCCCATGCAAGCGCTAGTGGCTTGCGCTCTTCCTATCTAAAACCAGTAATATTAGATCTGAGTTGCATAGTCTTTGCAGGTGGAAAGAATTTAGTCATAAATAAAGAAGTACATTCCACCCATGATGCAATAGTATTTCTAGACAAATATAACAACCATTATTTTGCTCTTCCTCTCAGAAAGAAAGGAAATAAACGCAACTTGACCGCATCGGGTCAACATCTTTAATGTGCATCATATCACATATTTCAATGAAAGTATTTAAGTGCATACCTGCATCTTCTATAGTAGAGCCTCCAAATTGATTCTGTTGAACCAAACTTAAATAGTAGGGTTTAATTTCATAATCTTCAGCAGCAATTGTTGGCTGAGTAATAGGAGTACGCAAATAATCATTGTTCGGAGTTGCAAACTCCCCAAGCTTCTTTTTAGCCATACTTCTTATGTTTTTATATTTTTTTAAACAAGTACTAATGTTGATAAAGCAAGAATTAAAAGACTAACTAATTTTTTGGTTTTTCAAATAAAAACTGAAAGCAAACTAACAAAATTAAAAACGAGAATTAAAACTAGCAAGGTTCCTACTAACCTCACTAGGATAGCTATTGCTTCCCTGGCAACGGCGCCAGAAAAAGGGTTGATACCTTCGATCCGGATTACGAATGTAGTATAGCTCTTTTCCCTAGTAGATCTAGTTTTATCGAATCCTCGGGAAGCAGAAAGCAAAGTGAGATTACTTAAATGGACCTTCGAGGGTTTTAGAATTCCTATTGTGTTTTCATCGGACCAAGAATTTGCGATCTTGTTGTTGTTGTTGTTGTTGGAGAGAGAGAGAGGGCTATGGTGGTGGAGAAGGGTTTAGAGGTTTAGATCTAGATCTATTCATCCGGCGTAGCGGGAGGGAGAGTTTAGTGTGAAAGAAGCGATGTTGTGGAGTCAGGGGCTTGTTTCTCGTCGCCTTAAGCCTCTTTATATTGGGGTCCCTTCACAAAAGTTGTTTTGTTTTACCTAAGGAGGTCGGTGCAAACTATATGGGGGCAACTATACGGCGGAGGGTCGTAGAGTTGGTCATTAAGCTTGAAATAGCCTCCTCATGGCTCCTGGTTTATTTGGCGTGTTGGAAATTTCGTATCTTTGACATTTATGTAGTGATTTCCATCATCATACGTCATTATCTGTGCAGGAAAAAATAGCAAGAAAGTATTGCATACCGCTTTGATCATTAGGCATTAGTGGCGGGAAGATATATTTTATCAAATATATGAATAATATCTAGTTTAAATGCAGACATGGATGGCTATATTTCACAGCCATCAGGTACCTGTGTGTCTGGTGTTTAATAACTTCCAGGAGCAGCAGTGGCAACTGAGGGCGGCAACACTAGAGGATATCATTCTTGGTGGTGCTCCTCGGCGGTCGAGTTGTGACTTTCAGGATGAAAGCCTAAGGTCCGACCTTCATTGGTTGTGCCTAGCAATGGCTTCTTTGAAGGAATTGTTTAGAGAGCTCAAACTTCTCTGGGGTGAAAACCTAAGATCTTGGATCAGACGACGATGGTGCTTGTGCAATGTTCCCTTTTTAGGCATCGTTTTTGGAGACCTTTTTTATATTTTAGTGTTGTCTTTGGTGGTGGTTTGTGTGCTGCTGCTGACAGGAGTTGATCATTGTGACGGGGCCTTTGTTTTTTTCCCTTTAGGGGTTATGTGCATACTCAATGTCTTTAGTGACATTTTGTTGGTGTAGAAGACAGATGTAATTGGTATCTTCACGATATAAATATATTCCCTTTATCAGAAAAAACTACAGTAGCCAACTTCAACAATTCTCTCCCTAAGTTCCAATTGTTCAACCTACACAAAAAAGTGGTCAAGTGTTCTTTTGCATGACTGAACCTAGCAATGTAATATACTCTCTCAGTCCAAAAATAAGTGACTTGAATTTGTCTACATTTACATTTTTTATGAAGGGAATATTAATATTACAAAGATACCAATTACGCCCAGCCTCTGCACCAATAAGATGTCCAAAGACATCACGGATACACACATCCAAGAAAAAAATGAAATAGTGAAAAAGTAAACAAATACCCCCTCGCGGTGATGAACCACTCGCAACAGTAGCACTCTATCCACCACCAAAGACACCACCTGGACTATAAATACGGATGCAGAGGTGGGACAATTCGGACAAGTGGGATACAACTATTAAACTATTAGACTAACTCTAATTTAGGTGGGATAAGTGGGATAAGCGGGATATGTCAAATCTAACTTATCCCACTTGTCCCACTTAGTTTTGAGTTAGTCTAGTAGTCTAAAACTGGTATCCCACTTGTCCCAGTTGTCCCACTTCTGTATCCCTAGCTCTAAACAAGATTCTCCAAAAGCAACACTTTCGATAAGAAAATTATACACAAGCTTTGTCATCACCGATCGTAGATCTTGGGTTCTCACCATGGAGAAAGCCCAAGTTTTAGAACAATTCCTTCAGCAAGTCCATTGCTAGGTATAACAAATAAAAGCTAGACCTTGGGGTTTTACCCTAAAAACAAGGCCCGGTACTCGAGGAGCACCACCAGGAATACAATTGACATCCCCGCTTGCCAAGGCTATTGCTTTAAGTCACCAAACACACGACACACGGGAAGAACTTCTGTCATATAGTCCTCATCACAACCAGTACACTCTCCGCCATTACCAACCTACGATCGCGACCATCATGACTCTCTTGACCTCTATTAGTTTCATATAAATCTATATTAAGACATATCCCATGGCACCCACAAAGGCAAAGCTTCACATCTCACCCAAATGAAACCACTCTGGCTGACGATAAGGACGCGCACGGCCGCTCTAGATATCTGGTAGTGCTTTGCGCCAAACTATGGAAATATCCAAGAGGAAGACTAGAACTCGTCTTCAACCAGATCGAGGAGGCTGACAAGCAGCAGATCAACACCATGGAGCTCGAAGAACAGCAGGGCCAGCGCCACCTGCCTTTTTAATTTGCAAGATATGGGAACCCGAGATCCACCGTATCTCGCTACACATCTTTGTTGGAAGGAGGAGGCCGCCATCGCCATGCCTGGGGCCGCGCCCTGGCTCCCAAGTGATACGGCCGCACCAACAGACCATCGATGCCAACATAGGAAACCACTAGTCGGGACAGGAGAACGACCCATCACTTCTATGAATGCATGTCGCCAATGCATCCTCAGCCGCCGTCGGCGCACATCACCATGATAGCAGGATCAAAGATGGGCGCCTCCCTCTCACCCATGTCCGCAACTAGTGGGATCACCCCCACCGCCATGCCGTGGGGGCTTTTCCCGAGGATGCCTCTCGCGGCGGCGGAGGGAGGGGAGGGGTGTGGGGAGGTAAACTTGGGGGCGTTGGCAGCGGTATCCCGGTGCGGTACGGTGCGCCACCACCGCCGTGGGGAGGGTTAGGTCATGGGTTAGATTATAAATGGAGAGTGAATCTCAAAATTGGGGTGGGGGGAGGGGGAGGGGGTGGGAAATTTCACTTCTCGGCCTCTATACCAACTAAGGACACACACATCCATTAAGCATGAGTAACATGATTTTTAATCTTGGTGAAGCACCAAATAAATTGCATGAGTAGGAGAAAAGCACGATCCTCAAGTATAAATAGAAAAAACTAAATTCGTGTATGTGATGATTTGAACCTAGGTGTGTCTACATTCTCATATATGTAGACATATTTTGATGTATAGATACATGTAAATCACTTATTTATTGACAGAGGGAGTACACACGTAAGGACACTGCAACGTACATATATGGATGTTAATTAGTATTCCGTCTGTTTCATTTTTATAGCAAGCTGAAGAGATAAAGAAAGCACCATTCGATCAAACGACATCAATGGGCAGCTGGGTGTTCAAACTGCGCGTTAAGGGCGTGCCTCGAATAATATACAGTATTTTCCAGTAAGGTTTGGTGTAGTGGAAGACAGATTATTTGTAGCTCGGTGCTCAGCTGCTCAATTGTCGCCTGGAGTTTGTTCGGTGCTCCATTTTTGCAGTTAAGTAGTACAGCTCGACGAGCTCGTGGTACATATAGTTTAGTATACTACACAACCTGAGCACAGCTAGCTTTTGAAAAGATTAGGTTTCCTTAACTTTAACCCCTCATATATACAAAAAAGAGCCCATCCTGGATGCCTCGAGCCCTCGACCTGCTCATACACACACCAACCCCAGCCCAGCTCGATCGAAAGGTTCGCCCGCCATGGCCGGAGCTCAAGGCGAGAGCAACCATAACGGCGTCGGAGACGAGGGCTTTGCTCGATTCTGGTGGGTGCTTTACCAGGGCTGCTGGCTGTGGCCCATGGCCGTGGAGAGCGTCAAGCTGGTGCAGGAGCAGTTCCAGGCTCGCCCCGACGACGTCCTCCTCGTCACGTACCCCAAGTGCGGCACCACCTGGCTCAAGGCCCTCGCCTTCACCATCACCAACCGCCTCCTCCACCCCCCCGCCAGCGACGACGCCCACCCGCTGCTCGCCCGCCACCCGCAGGACCTCGTGCCGTACCTCGAGATGCCCTACCGCCAGCTCCAGCACCCCGTCGCCGAGCTCGAGGAGCTCGCCTCCCCCAGGCTCCTCTCCACTCATCTGCCCGTCACGCTGTTGCCTCCATCCGTGTCCGGCCTCGGCTGCCGCGTCGTGTACCTGTGCCGCAACCCCAAGGACGTGCTCGTGTCGCTGTGGCACTTCATCAACAAGGTAAACGAGACCTACACCATAGATAAAGCCTTCGAGCTCTTCTCCAAGGGGGAGTCCTCGTACGGACCCATCTGGGAGCACAACCTCGGGTTCTGGAAGAAGAGCTTGTCGGAGAGCGACAGGGTTCTCTTCCTGAAATACGACGAGATGATGGCCCAGCCGGTCGAGCATGTCAAGATGCTGGCCGAGTTCCTCCGCGTGCCGTTCACCGAGGAGGAGGTGAGCCGTGGCGTCGTGGAGGACGTCGTGCATCTGTGTAGCTTCGACAAGCTCAAGAGCGTGCCCGTCAATTCCTCGGGAGTGTCTGATAGGATCGGTGGGGTGCCGATGGAGAATTCTTCCTTCTTTAGGGCTGGCAAGGTTGGTGACTGGACGAACCACCTGACCGAAGAGATGGCGAAGAAGCTGGACGGCATAGTCGAGGAGAAGCTCAGAGGTTCGGGCCTCACGTTTTGACATCTCATTGTCATCCTTCCTTGACTGTGTGCATGCCTGTGCACCCATGTCCATGTCAGAGACGCATACTCACTATGCTCCAATAATAAAGTACTAGTACATTGCTTGATTTGATGTTTTGCTCGTTTTCTATTTTTATATCTCTACTCGCCCTGGAGATACTAGCTAGTAATCTTTGCACGCGCGCCCTAATATAAAATTTCAATAAAAAATTAACTGTATACTCAAGAGTAATATACCATTTCCCAGAATGCAACACTACCAAATTGTACACGTAAGTTGAAGACTTTTTTACAAGAGCAATCTCGAGTTAGGCACGAAATTGTATACACCAAGAAGTGGTACATAGCGAAATTGAACTAACTAGCTGAATACTTGTGTTGGTACGGTTTCACATTTTTACCCACAACACATATACATATATAATGCATTCTTTCTCTTGAAATACCTTGGCCTTCCTCTCTCGGTTAGGCAACTAAAACGGATGGATTTCCAACCTTTGGAGGATAAAATGGACGAAAAACTTGTCACTTGGGATTTGAAAAACTTCAACGCGTGGCCAGCGGTGGTGCCCTTGTTAAGTCCGTGCTCACTTCTCAAGCGATCTTCCACCTTACGCCGCTCCCCATCCCTCAGGGTTGCTTTGCTAGCATGAACAAAATTGAGTGTGCCTTCCTTTGGGCGGGCACAAGAGAGATCTCCGTTCGCAAGTGCAAGATCAATTGGGAGATGGTTTGTAGGCCTACTCACCTTGGTGGCCTGGGTATTCTCCGCCTTGAAAAATTTGCGAGTGCTCTTCGCTTGAGATGGCCATGGTTGGAGTGGCATGATTGGACGAAGCTTTGGGTTGGGACGGACAACCTATGCAACGAGGTGATGAGCCTCTTCTATGCCGCTACCACCATCACTATTGGAAATGGTAACATTGTGTCTTTTTGGAACTCCCCTTGGTTATATGGGAAGATGCCAACAGATATTGCACCACTCATCTATGAGGCATCAACTAAAAAGAAGTGGAGTGTCAAACATGCTTTGAGCAATAACACGTGGATCTCAAATATTAAGATGGACTCAAACTTGACAATTCCCCACTTTCACCAATACATTTGGCTTTGGTGTGAGCTAAACCGCGTCCAACTTAGAGGAGAGGTGGAAGACTCAATCTCTTGGAACCTTACAAGCAATGGGGAGTACACTTCTAAATCGTCCTATGAAGCTTAATTCTCTAGGGAAACTCTCACCAACATGAAAAAGATGGTTTGGGCTCCTCCAAAGGTTAGGCTCTTCACGTGGTTGGCAATCCAAAATAGGCTTTGGACCGCGGACCGGTTGGAGAAGAGGGGGAGGGGGAGGGATTGTGGACTTTGCCCGCTTTGCAAGCAAACACAAGAGATGGCAGTCCACCTCTTCATCCATTGTCGATTCACCAATATGATTTGGGGCTTGTTGAAAGATTGTCTTGGTCTTCCTACCATACAAGCCAAGGCTTTGAACCAAAACCTCTACATCAAGGAGTGGTGGACTATGATGACGACCAAACCCATGGCGAACCGCAAGGTTGTCGCCTCCCTAGTCATGCTCACATGTTGGACAATTTGGAAAGAGAGGAATTTGAGAGTTTTCCATAACAAAACCACACCGCCTCCAATCATTCTAGAGATCATTATAAGGGAGGCTAAGCTTTGGGTGACCGCGAGTACCGCGTCTTTGAGTCATGTAATATTGGGATATTAAGCCCCTAGCGAATATTTTTCCTTTTTTATTTTGTCATGTCACGACTCTCCTTATATTTTAATGGAATGAGGCAATTCTTTTGCCTCTGGTTTCAAAAAATTAAATATATAATGCACCATGGATAATGCATGAGAATATACATGTGTATGAAAATAACACCTAGAACCAAAATTCCCCCGCCTCGTGTCTCTCCCCTAGGGAAAGCAGCACACCACACCGCCGAGCCCCCACGTTTCAGGCCCTCATTCCTCTGTCGTCGTTAGCCTCCTCCGCGGTAGTGGCGGCCCTGCCCCTGCTACCGAAGGTGGTCGGCGGACCCTTGTTCTCGCATGGTGGAGAACATCTTGTGGGGATGACGACAATCATGACTCAGGAGAGAGGAAGCCAAGACGACGGGCTAAGTCCAGGGCGGTGCTTGCGTTGGTTTGCCGGTGTCTGCGGCATGCTTGGCATGGGCGGTGGTCCATCTCTGCTGGGGTAGTGGGCCGCCCTTGGTGCGGGGCTGGGTGCCCATATCTGATGCGCGTGCGGGCATGGTGGTCACTCGGCGTGGCGGCTTAAAGGTGTGCGAAGTTCTGGCGACGTCCCTGGCCATTGGTCCTCCCCAAGGTCGATCTTGCGGCGGTGGTGGGAGGTCGGAAGGGCTTGGGAGGCAGCGGATCTAGCGCTTGTTTCCCAGGTCTGACCATGGTTGCTCTCGGCGGCTGCTAGGATGTGTGGTGCTCACACATGGGAGGAGGCCAGGGTGGTGGCGTGTATAGACGCGGGGCTCCTCTATGGGCTCTGGTGCTGCGTGACGGTTTAGGCCGACATGAGCTCTCTAATGGCCTTCGTGAGCTCCATGGGAAGCGAGGTTCGAGGAGGATGTCGGGGCAGCGGCCCCGGGTCGAGGACTATGTGTCCTGGTGGATATGTGGAAGCGTTCTTGGTGGCATGAGGTGCTACTCCGGACAATTCTTCTGGTGTGGGCATCGTCTCTCTCCCCGGTGGTCGTGCTCGTCGGGCGGCATGGAGTGTCCTCGTGATGGTCCATTGGTGGTGGTGGTTGTGGGTTGCTCACGAAAGTCCCGCCTGACTGGTTGGTGCCGACAACGGCGGCGCCGAGTCTTGTTTTCCTTTGGGGGCCATTGTCATGGAGTCCGTCACCCATCTATCCAACATTCGGGTGAAAACTCAAATCTAGCTTCCCATTGGATGATGGCGGTGTCTTCTTGGCGACGTGACCTCCTTGAGGCCATTTTCCAAAATGTGGGACGCCATTTTGGTACCGATTGAGTCGACGAGGTGCCACCGCAAGACCATGGCCGACCGAGCACTTCGCCAAGCTCCGACCCACTGTGATGACCAAGTTCATTCTAGAGGGAGAACAACGCCCCGCCGCCACCTTCATTGGGACACGTGTAGGCTTCTCCGGCGACCCCTCAGGTGCCTCAAACATGGGCTGCATTCATCGCAATGCGTCAGGAGATCCGAGATCCGGCGATGCATCAACGGCTACAGGATGATCTTGTCGCGCACCTATGGATACGCAGGGGCAACACGACGTAGATGCCGAGCATGAACTGGCCGAATTTGGCCGAAATATGTTGTACTTTTATTGCAGGCCGAACTATGTTTATATTTACGCCGAACTCTTTTTAAAATTTCGTCAAACTTTGGTTTTAAAATGTTTTATGACGAAATCTGGACGAACTTGAGCCGAATTTAAGAACGTGCGATCCGAAAACTCGGCCTGGGTACGTGGAAAACTAGGCGTACCCAGGCCGTAAACTTGCGTCGTCCGGCCAAAGTTTGGTCCAGATTTCGGCTTTGATTCGACGAACGAGTGGAGATGCTCTAATGTTTTTTTCGAGCGACAAATGTTCCAAGACGGCAAAGCGCCCATCAGGGCACCGGCCAAAGGCCCACACCTTTGCACTTCGTATCAAAAGGGACAGACACACACATGGAAGACGTGGCATGATCTGCATATGCCACTGCCAGAAAACGGAACCAACGCAATCTCTGGAGCATAAACCGAAGCCGACCAGCGACCAGGAAGGACAGCACAGCAGATTAATAAGCAGATCCTTTCGCTGTCAATGCTCCGATACCCCGCGGGCAACATGGCGAATTAAGCGGTGGCGGTTGGCGCTTCATCGTCCGGGGGAACAAATGCGATGTACTCCGTACTTACAAATGAGAAGCAAACAGTGCCCCTGCACGAGGCCACATGTGCAAACAGCGTAGTAGTATCAATTTAGTACGTAGTATGATCCTGCAGCTGCAGGGTCGTGTTCCATTTTCGAGCAGCTAATGCGGCTGTGGCTGCCACCGGCGCCGGACGCGTCTATATTACTAGGCGTCTTTTCTTTGACCTAGCCGGTGTCGTCCTTTGTTTGACTTAGCCTGGCTGTGAATTGACCGTTGGATAGGAACTAATTCACTCATTATATGGTTATAATATTTATATATCTCCAATATGAGGTTATATTTGGAAAAAGAAATCATGAATATATTTTAGGATTGAATTACTAAGAATATTTTTTACGGAGCTGATTAGAATGAAGGAACTTCTTTTCGAGATTCCTGCAACAGTTCTATGGAATAGGGCATTTCGTAGGATTTTTTGAGAAAAACAACCACAAGCTAGATAATTCTTCTTTTGTACTATATATAGTTTCTTTGTGTTTTTCTTTGTGGTATTTGAACCTTGAAATATTCATGTGGTTTGGCTTCCTTCTAAAATCTAGGAAACATGACATATCAATTCTTGCGGTTTCGTACATCTATGTTTCATGTTCATGTGCTCCAAGTGAGATCTTGTGGCACATTTTTCCTCTGTCCGCCCGTGCTCCCTTTTCTATTATCTATTTGTGGTTGCTCCAAGGGTAGACTTGTGACACAGTCTTCCTCTGCCCGTACACACTTTCACTCATGTTCTCATGTTATCTCGCCCTAGAAATCCCTCGCTGACCACACTTTTCAAACTCACGCATTGACCTCTACTACTAAGGTCGCTCGTCCTCATTTCCCCTCTTCGGTACCACTTTCATCCTCTAATGTATTAGTCTACCATCATGGCAACTCATCTCTTACTTGTTGAAGTACAACTGCATTACCTACTTATCTTCGACGGTTTGAAGCTCTACATTTGCAAGCATTTTTAACTTGTAAAGAATTGAAGACTATGATCTAAGTCAAACTGAAAGAAAGGTAGAGAGGCTCAAGATGATGATTAGTATTTCTTTGAAATATAAGATGTTTTTAAACTTTATAAAAGCATCTTATATTTTGAAACGGATGGAGTAGATGGTTTGAACCATATTGTAAGTATAAAACTCTTATTTTATGTCTCCTTTTTTTTTCATGTTTGTACATAACTTATTAAAAATTCACAGTAGAATCTCCCCGCAAAAAAATCACAATAGAATCACGATGTATCCTCAAAAAGAAAAAGTTGTGCCAGCACTTTTCCTCACACTCTTGCTCAAAGCCAACGAGTTCTTGAGTTCAAGACATGAGTGAGCCTCATGTGCAAGTGGGAGTGTTAGTAGCTCTACAACTTCCTCTTTGTTCCCTTCTTCGTTCTCTTCCGACCACTAGTAGGTTTCGCGTTCTTCCTCCAGATTCAGCTCTTGTATTTATTTAGAGTATAGTGGTGGAGATGAGATGTTTAATACACGCAGGGAGAAAGCAGGGACAAGGAGACCCCAAAAGGCAACGAAAGCAACCTTTGAAGATGTTATTACAATATTATAAACATTTCATCTCCACCACTATAGTCTAACAACCTGGTTTGTTTTTGTGAATTTATATCTTGTTCTTGCTTGGTCAGGCCTCAGGGATTCGACAAAATCAGAAAATATTTTCAGATGATGATCGATACTAGCACAAAGCTGCGGTGCATGGACGGCACACTGTGTTTTGTGTAGGGTCGCCGGAACGAATCTGATCCGATCCGTACGATAAAGCGAGTAATCAAGGAGGAAGATTTTCAGTCCAATGTTTTACCGAGACATCTAAACCACCCGACGACTTGCTCAAACCCAGCCAGCTCAGCTAATTAGCGACTCGCCTCCCCCCTTCTTCCTCTTCCGATTCCCCTTATTCCTCCCCCCTTTCCCACCAATCCATCCTCCTCCTCCTCCTCCTCCGCCTCTTCGCATCCGATCCGATTCAGACCAGCGCGACGACCAGCATGGCGGCGGCGCCGCCCGACGGGCAGGAGAAGGTGATCGCGGCGGCGCAGCACATCGTCAAGTCGCTCGCCAACTCCAAGAACGCCGCCGACGACATGATCCGCATCCTCTCCGGCTTCGACAACCGGTTCTCCCTCATGACCGACCTCTTCCCGGCGGCTTCCCCCAACGACGCCGGGGCCGGGGCCGGGTCTGTCCCGGAGGACGACGAGGCGGCCTACGGGGAGGAGGACGAGGACTACGATCGGGAGAGGCCGCGCGGCCCCCGCGACGACGACGACGACCTGGCGGACGAGAGGGACGCGGCGGTGGAGGACGCGATGCGCGTCGTGGAGCAGTGGGACTCCCCGGCCGCGGGGGACAGGCTGGTGTTCGAGTCGTCGGAGGACGCCGAGGAGTACCTCGCCGCGGCCGCCTGCCTCGTCGGCGAGGCCGGCCCGCGCGTCGAGGCGGCGCTGCAGGTCGCGATGGCTCGCCTCGAGGAGGAGTTCCGCCAGCTGCTGATCCGCGGGACGTCCTCGCTCGCCGTGGAGGACCTGCACGCTTCCCTCCTCCGCCGCCTCTCGCTCACGGTACCGTCCTTCAATTCCGCATCCTCCGTTGACCTAGACTGCCCCTCCTTCGCCAACCACGGCGACGAGGGAGACGAGTCCACCGCCGCGGGCAGATGGAGCTCGGTCTCCGACGGCGAGATCTCGCCCTACCTCATTTCGCCCGAAACCGTCAGCACCCTCAAGGACATCGCGGACGTCATGCTGCGCGCTGGCTATGCGCCGGAGCTCTGCCAGGTCTACAGCGAGGTGCGCAGGGACACGCTCATGGAGTGCCTCTCCGTGCTTGGGGTCGACAAGATGAGCCTGGAGGAGGTGCAGCGCGTGGAATGGGGAGTCCTCGATGGCAAGATGAAGAAGTGGATCCAGGCGCTCAAGGTCGTCGTCCAGGGCCTTCTTGCTGAGGAGCGCCGCATCTGTAGTCAGATCCTTGCGGCTGACGCCGATGCCGAGGAGGAGTGCTTTACTGAGGCGGCCAAGGGTGTGTCCTGCAGCTGCTCAACTTTGGTGATGCCATTGCCATTGGGAAGAGATCCTCCGAGAAGCTGTTCCGTATCCTTGGTATGTATGAGGCGCTGGCTGAGCTGCTGCCCGAGCTCGAGGCCTTGTTCTCAGGCGAGGCAAGGGATTTCATCAAGGAAGAAGCAGAGGGGATACTCGTGAGGCTAGGGGATGCAGTGCGTGGCACGGTTGCTGAGTTTGCCAATGCGATACGAGGGGAGACTTCTCGCAAACCACTGCCAGGTGGTGAGATCCACCCGCTTACTCGCTACGTCATGAACTATGTTCGACTGCTTGCAGATTACAGCCGCTGGCTGAATGATCTTCTTGATGGCTGCGAGACCGAGCTGGAAACTGGGGCTGACAATGCGGATATGACTCCTTTGGGACACTGTGTACTCATACTGATCACACATCTATTGGAAAAGATTGAGGATAAATCAAAGCTGTATGATGATGAGGCACTGCAGAACATATTTCTGATGAACAATCTGTGGTACATTGTGCAGAAGATAAAGGATTCAGAGCTAAAGTCTCTGCTTGGGGACAACTGGATCCGTAAGCGCCGTGGTCAGATAAGGAGGTACTCCACAGGGTACCTCCGATCCTCATGGACTAGGGTATTAGCTTGTCTGAGGGATGATGGGTTGCCACACGCTACAGGTTCATCGAGTGCACTCAAGGCTGCACTGAAGGAAAGGTTCAAGAGCTTCAACTTGGCTTATGAAGAGTTATACAGGACTCAGACAGCTTGGAGGGTTGTGGATCCACAGTTAAGGGAGGAGTTGAAAATTAACATCTCAGAGAAGGTCCTCCCAGCATACCGCTCGTTTGTTGGAAGGTTCCAAGGCCAGCTAGAGGGGGGAAGGAATTTTGCAAAGTATATAAAGTACAGCCCTGAGGATGTGGAGAACCAGGTCTCAGATTTCTTTGAAGGGAAAAGATTGAACGCTTGATCAATCTGTCTACGTTTCAAGGTGAGTGCTACCCCCAGATTGTCTTTCATAGATAGTTCATTTCGATTAATAGAATGCTTTGCAGTCATGATTATGTTTTTGCTAATTTGGTGGTTCCATTTGCAAGACATAATGGTATCTTGCACTTAAATTGAGCATTTGGCATGATACTAAAAATTACTGAAGGACCCAACTATTGAAATATCATATACATTGGACATTTGGACCCCTATATTTCCTTGCCAACTGCCAGTTGTAAAAGAACATCAAGAATATACATTGTTCTTGTGAGTTTGTAGTTAATCAAGCATTATCCATGATGAATTCTTGACTAATTTATAGTGTCTGTCTAATGGTGAACAAATTGCGATTTCTCAAAAAATAAGGCTCTTAAACTACTGCATATTTGAACCACTAATATGGATTCTGTATAGGTGACATATTTAAACTACAACATATTCCCCTGGTGCAGTCAACTGGTTTTGAGATGGTATATTGTCCTTGTTAGACGAATTATTAGCAAGATTTATGAAGTGAAAACTCCTGAAAACCTTATGCCCTGTTGCTTGTCGTATTGTAGTTATGAATTACTTGAGCATGACCAACAAACTTAACGACCTGATCATTTATATGTTTAGGGATGTTCATATCAATTTGGTGGTTGCAAGTCCCTGGGGAAGTTCATTCAGGCCGTGTTCAAGGAACTTGCCCTACCAGCATGCTTTTGACGTTCGACAATGGAGAATCAGTTTTGACTGGAGGAGCAGAAATATTATGAATGCAAAGCAACCTGAATCGAATACTTAGCTTGCCATCTTTGATTCTTTTGAAGGCGGGTGCTGACATTGTGCTTCCACTTGGGCTTTAGGACACTGCGGTGAGATGTGTAACTGTTATGCTTACAGTTTACACTTCTATTGTTGATTGTTGAATATTGTTGGATGGTCGGTGGTTGGCATTTTATGTACAATTTATACAGCAGTTCTGTTCACTTTTACCTTGTTGCAATTTCTGTTATCTGCCTTTTAGTTGGTCGCCTACAGAAAGTATAGTAACTTATTGATGATAATATAAGGTATAGTAGCTTGTCAGATAAGTAAAAAAGCTGCAATTTATGCCCCTGGATCCTATTTCATTTGTTCTTTGACCTGTGAATAGGGTGGTGTAGCAATTTCGTGGTGCCTTCTACTGTTCCTAATCCTCCTAGTTCATGGAATGAGCTTTTCGGTTTATGCAGCTTGCTTCTATATATCATTAATTGTTGTGCTGTGCTGTTGCTTGATGGTGTTTTGCACCCTTATATTGCCTAGTTTCATGTATGTATGGGACCTCTTTTGTTTATGTAGTTGTTGCATGACCCAGAAGATAACATGCATAAATGTATGATGTTGAAGTATTGGGGTGCTTATTTACAATTTCATATCTTGGTGTAATGTTCAATTACATGTGGATAGAGATGGGTTTACAAATGCAATCTGTTACATCCTTATATGCTCTTTTGATACCTGATATGGCCACTCAACTGCTTTGAGGATGCCCTGAGAAGTAAGAAAAGGCGATGTAGTGATAAATCTCTGCTGTGTGTAGGTTAATAGGTTTATACCACTGCATTCAAAAGTGTGTGTGTAGGTTTTTGTGGAAGCAACAGAGTCTTCATACGTTATTCCTTAGCTTTTATTAATACTATTAGTTTCTGATAATATCTCCCATAACATCTTGCATCATGTAAATGAACACCAATTTATCTATCAACTAATCTGGGTTTCTTTCACTCTGGAACATGATGAACAAGTAAACATGGCATGGCTACATATTCAGTATTCCACGTTGAACTTGGTCAGCCTAGAACATAAACAGAGCCAGAGCGTTCATCCTTATGATAGGCTAGCTAGCTAGCAATGCAAGCGACAAGAAAATAAGGAGAGGTTTCTAATAAGGAGCCCAAGGAATGAACACTAGGAAAAAAAAAGAGGAATTACCAAGTATTAAACTACACAAAAAGGCAAAAATAAACCTGAGAGAAATTGCTTATCCTGATCTTGCCTAGGAGGTGTAAAGAAATTTATCTTCACTGCAGTTCAGACCCTGCTGTTCTGCGGCATGGGGATGACGCCGTTGAAGAAATCCCCGAAGTACCCCGGCGGCTCGTAGACGAGCTTGGCGATGATGTCCCTGAGCGTGATGAGGCCGTCCAGGTTGCCTTCCCCGTCGACGACGTAGATCCTCTGCCTCTTCTCCGTGTCCAGCCTCAGGATGATGTCCTTCACCGTGTCCTCTCTCGTGCACGTGATGATGCTCATCTGCTTCTCCCCTGAGCTCTGCCTCGCGTTCGCGATGAACTCCTTCGCCGTCAGCATCCTGTAGTAGTTACCAAATACAGCCAGACTCTGAATGAAATTGTTTCTGATGAAATGAAATTCTTCCAGAACAATTAGGTTCTGAATTTCTGATGTGATGTGATCTACCTGTAGTCCCTGTTGGACTCTGACGCTGTGAGGAGATGCTTGACGTCCTTGATCATGATGCTGCCGACTGGCTTGTCGGTGCCGTCCACCACCGGGACGCCGCCGACGCCTCGCTTCCTCATGTGCCGGAACGCCTTGAGCGCCGACTCGTCCTCGCGAACCTGCAGCAGATCAAAGCCATCGTCGCCGTCTTGGTCAAGAAAATGATACTAATTGTTTGGATGGTCGAGAGAGGAAGGGGTGAGCAGTATGCATGATCATCGACAAGCAATTTGGGCACCTTGACGAGCCTGCTGGTCTTCATCATGGGGAGTCCGAGCTCGGAGAGCGTCTTGGTGCCCCAGTCCTCGAACCAGCTGAGCCCCACGCACTCGGAGAGCATGTGCACGACGGCGGCCTGGGTGATGATGTTGCTGATGGTGCCCTCGCCGATGTCTACCACGGGGAGGCTCTTCATCCGGTACTTGGACAGCAGCAGCAGCATCGTCAGGAACGTGTCGGAGCTCTGCAGCGCCAGGAACGGCGCCCACCGGAACGACCCGGAGATGTCCTTCACCTTGGTCTTCCTGAACAGCTCCGACGACGGCAGCGACCCGAACGCCTCAGCCACCGCCCCTTCCGCTTCCGTTAACGGTCCTGTCTTGTGTTCCTTAGCGCTGCCGGTGCTGACGGCGGGGCCATCGAGGGTGACGGTGCCGAGCTTGGCGGCCAGCTCGTCGGCGCCGAGCGCCGCCGCGGAGGCCTCGGACTGGTGCAGCAGCCAGACGGCGATCCCGGCGAACTCGACGATGCCGATGTAGCGGTCGATCCAGCTGGAGTCCTCTGGCGCCTCCATGTTGCGGACGGGCGCGCCGTTGATGCGGTTCCGGGAGAGGATGTCCACGGCCTCGGCGAGCGTGGCGTCGGAGGGGATGTCCACCAGCTGCGACCCGAAGGTCTGCGGGAAGGAGGAGACCGGGATGGCGTCGAAGCAGCTGTTGAGCTTGTCGCTCTGGCTCAGCTGGGGCTGGCCCAGGCTGTCCCAGATGTCCTCCACACGCATCCCGATCTCCGCCTCCGGGCTCCACCGCGCGCTCCCCAGCGGCGTCTCCGCCGCAAACGCCGACGACACATCGTCGCCTTCTCGCTGCTCCGGCTTCGTCCGGATCCCCTGCATGGCTCCCCTGTCTGTATCGCCTCTGCTCCGCTACCTTGGACAGCAGTCTCTTCTTGGCTTTCCTCGTCCACGAGTGGCCCTCGGCATTGCTTGGTCGCTTCTTCCGAGCGAACGGCTCGCACATTCCTGCTGCCCGACGGTTTCGCGCCAGAACGACAGGTGAGGACGACAAGTGGTTCGCAGCCCGGCTGTTGGTTGGGCTCTTTCTGACTGACATGCACAAACATTCCAGAAAAGAAAAAAACGAAATTCTTTACAATCCTCTCATCTCAGAGAAACTAAAAAAAAAGTATTTTTTGACCAAATCTGACCAAACTGACGAAGTTTAGTCAACTCTGCCCCGGGTGAAACTAATTCGGAATCTGACCCCTCACATCGGCACAACTTCAAACGGCGCCGACCTAACACATGTCGGCGATGGCGCCGAGCTAGCCACTGGGGTGGGCGCCTGGCTGACGTGGCCGCTATGTCGGCGCCATTCGCCGACCCTAGGGTTATACCCAGTCGACCAGTTTCCCTTTTCCAGCCCTCCCATTTCCTCCTCCCAGCCGCCACAAGCTCTCCCTCTCCTGTTTTTTGCCCTTCTCTTCAAATCTTGTTGAAACTCAAAAGATTTTTTGGATTGGGACCATGGCAAGTCTTCTTAGAGGGAATCTCTCTTAAATCCCCTTTGATTCCACCTATTAGAATGTCTAATTTGATCCCATTCATCTCTTTTTTGTTGAAACCCTAGAAGATCATAGATATGTTATTTAGATTTCTTTGTAAATAATATTTCTTTGAATAAATTGTAGCTAGTGTATGTATGCATTTGATAGGAGCTTTGTCTTAGTGTTTGCTATTTTAGTTTACATATGACAAAACCAAAATATGCACATGTGGAAAAACATTTGTAGGGATTCATTTCTATAGAGTTTGCTAGTGCATGTATGCATTGGATATGAGCTTGTCTTAGTGTTTGCTATAGTGTTTGCTAAGTTGGGAAGCACTTTAATGGAAAATTAGCCGGTTGTATGATAATATAGCTTAGGACATTATAAGTGATAGTGTTTGCTATGTTAATTATCCCAATGTTTGTAGATTCTCCGGACATGTGGACGGAAATTGCACGTCAGATGAAGTTTGCAGAAAGTACCAAAGGCAAGTATCCCAATATGTCATCGAAAGATGCTCCGGTGCTACCAAGATATCCGGTACCAAATTGTTGTTGTGGTAAAACTTGTCATATCCAACAATCTAACTACCACACTACTGTTGGCCGTGAATTCTACCGTTGCCCCGATACACACGTGAGTTTTGTTGTCTTGTGACATGGTATCTATCATACTTGATTAATTGTTGATTGTTGATATGGTAAAGTTTATTTGACAGGAACATTGCACATGCTATTTCTTCCGGTGGATCGATGGCACCGAGTGTTATGATGACTATCTTCTTTCATGGAATATTAGTATTCTTTTGGGCCCAAAACCAGCTGAGAGGTGGAAACGCATTATGCGTCCTCCTGTATCTCCACCTAAGTATTGGAAATTACATGAAACCACACCCAAGGCTCCTCCACTTGTTTGGTGTGAGCACTGTCAAGATATGACACGGTGGTGTCCCCTTTACGGGCCCGACACTTTAGATGAGTCTTGGAAGGTTTTCGATGAGGAGAAAAAGAAGCATGAGGATGAAATAAACTTGGAGTTGCGAGAGATTGAAAAAGCATGTATGAGCTCAAGGAAGTACCAGTTAGAAGCTAAAAGGAAGAAAGAAGAAGAGGCAAGGATTAAAGAAGAACAGAGGGAAGAGAAGAGAAGGAAAGAGTGGGAAGATAGCAAGGCTTGGTTGAATAAGGAAAACACAAAGTGGAAGCTGTGGAACTAACTATTGAGCACATTCTGATGTCATCATGTATTAGGCTTGGTTGTTTGGAACTAATTTGGCACCGTTTTCATTATGTTTATAATGAGTACTTAAGATGAAATATTTGCAACTCAAATTGTTTTCTACTGAGATGATAAGTACTTTGCATAACACGAAATGATGATAAATTGCTAGACGGTACAATTTATTTGTTGCTACTGTTGGTGTTCGGGGAATAGAAACCATGACCCCTCTAAATCGAAGATACAAGAGCACCATTTTGAAATGGAAACTAAATTAAAAGGAAATACGATTGTCTAGTAATTTTCGTACTCATCCTAATTGTTTTGTTTGTTGGCCATCTTTTTAGCACACCATTCCTCGAACGCTTTCTGGTTGTGATGTCTGTGCTCTCTCTTTCTTTTCTCCTCTAGATCCTTGGCCTCTTTTTCTGCACATATTTTTCTCCATACCAGTAAACTCTGTACTGTCTTTGGTCTTCAAACCAGAAATCCTTGTCGCATAGCGATCCCGCCTATTGAATAATATAGATTTTTAGCTTAAACATTGAGCGAGAAGAGAGTTCTACCCCTAGTAAAAAAATTGAGAAAGGAGAGAGTTCTTACGAAATAGGGTGCAGGACCCCGGGCGTGCCCGCACACAAATCCCCATTTTCCGCCAAGCCCACCACTCTTTATCTTGGCTTCATCAGCTGTGTAGCAGCATCCCACCATGCAATCACACTGTATGATCCACAGAACATGACCGTCTAGTTCATTCATCGGTGGCATGTCTGGTGGAAGGAATGTACCACTACGAGGCCCTACGAGTTCAATGGCTATCTCCTTCCCTTTCCTTGAAGAGGATCCTGCACCGGCCGAGTGGTGTTGGCTGACAGAGAGAGAGAGAGAGAGAGAGAGAGAGAGGAGTTGGCTGAGAGAGATAGAGAGAGGTTGATTGGAGTGAATACGAAGACAGACAACCACCCGGGTGCTATTTATGGAGGAATGACGAAGACAGACACATCGGCCGAGAGTTAAAAGTAATATAGGGATATATAGAGAAACATTAGCCCGCTAATTTATTGATCACAGGTGAAAGAACATGTGGGTCCCATGTGTGGTTTTGGTAATTAATGACAATCTGTATGAACTAATGTGTGTATTAAGTTATACTTGTAGGATTCGTCCATTGGCATCGCTTGGAGCATGTGTTGGCTTCAAGGTCGATGAAATAAGAAGAAGATATGTTGTGCAAGCTCAAAATGCGCCATCTATAGAAGATCTCATGTTTGATGCTTGCCATCCTCGGTGATTATGGATCGTTGATGAGGAATTAAGAAGGGCGTTCCTGTTGGAGATATGCCCTAGAGGCAATAATAAATGTAGTTGTTATTATATCTTTGTGTTTATGATAAATGTTTACATTCATGCTATAATAGTATTAACAAGGAAACATTAATACTTGTGTGATTTGTAAACTAAAATAGAGTCCCTAGTAAAGCCTCTTTATAATACTAGCTTGTTGGTTAATAAATGATTATGGTTTCCCTATCATGAACATTGAGATGTTATTAACAACAAGATCATATCGTTAGGAGAATGATATGATGGACATGCTCCTATAGATAAGCGTAGCATAAAGATCAAGTCATTTTAATAGTTCAATTGCTATATGCTTTTTGATACATAGTAACCTAATTCCTTCGACCATGATATCATGCTTATCACCATCACCGGAAGGATGCTTTGATGACATGAAACACCACACCGTAACTGGGTGGCTATAAAGGTGGCATTAAGTATTCGGAAAGTATTGGTTGAGACACATGTATCAAGAGTGGTATTTGTCCATCCATATGACGGATAGATATACTCTGGGCCCTCTCGGTGGAATGTCATCCAATTGGCTTGCAAGCATGTGACTGGCTCACAAGGGATCACATATCACGGGAATGAGAAAAGAGTACTTATCAGTAACGAGGTTGAACTAGGTATGCAGAGATACCGACGATCAAAACCTCGGATAAGTAAACTATCGTGAGACAAAGGGAAATTGGTATCGTATGTAAATGGTTCATTCGATCGCAAAGTAATCGTAGAAATATGTGGGAGCCATATGAATTTCCAGATTCCTCTATTGGTTATTGTTCGGAGAAGTGTCTTGATCATGTCTGCATAATTCACGAACCGTAGGGAGACACTTAAGGATTCGATGTTGTTGAATAGTTATGGAATGATGAGTAAGAGACCGAATGTTGTTCGAGTCTCGGATGGGATCCGGATATCACGAGGAGATCCTAATGGTCCGAGAATAAGATTCATATAAGGAAAGTCATGTTTCGAGGTTGGAGAATGGTTCCGTTTTCATCGGGAATGTTCTAGAAGGTTCTAATGTCCGGCACTCCGGAGGGGAAGGGTACATGAATGTGTCATAACAAGTTGGAATGGTTGCATCATGTACTAGGTGTCATCGCTGAGCAAAATAAAGGGATAAATCAAATCCTAGTTTGAAAAGTCAAACGCCAATTTGAAAAGTCAAATGGCAAGTTTGCTTGGTGGATGGAGAGTAGGAAACCTACTTGGGGAGGAAGTCCCTCTCCCTCCACCGCCGGCCAAGGAGGCCGAGTTGGGGAGAGACTCCCCTCCCCTTGGCCGTGCCCTCCCACCTATATAAGGAGGGGCAGGGCTGCCCCTCCAAGACACACCTTGCACCCTGCAAACCCTAGCCCCACGCCGCTGGCGCCGCCACCTCCTGCTGTTGCCGCCGCCGACTTGGGCTTCCCCAAGCCCTAGCCTCCGGCCTAGCTCCCTCTCCTTGGTGTGTCTAAACCCTAGATCACCGAGGCCTCTCTCATAGTCCACCATACTCGCTCCGACTTAAGGCGAAGCCTCGAGATCGCCCTCTACTCCTTACCACGCCGTCAGGCCGGAATCGCGAGGAGAGTGCTACAACCTCCGCCTCACTGGAACAAGGGAGAGGAAGGTCTTCATCGATCAGAATGTGTGACCGATCGGGAGCGCTCAGAACGCATGGCGGAAGGATCGCTCACGCGATCAAGAGTACGACTACATCACCCACGAGAATCCGATCTCGTTAACCGCCGCTTGGAATCTTCGAGGTGAGTTCCTCTATAGACTCGTTGCTACAATCTAGTAGATAGATCTTGGCTTGTTTGTTTGCATGCGGTAGAAAAATTTGTTTTCCATGCTACGAACCCCTACGGGTATCGAGCCGTGTCTATATGTAGATCTTGCGAGTAGAACACAATGGTCATTGTGGGCGGTGGTGCTTTTATTATCAATTGCTTTTTGTGTACTTTGCATCTTGCGGTATGATGGGATGAAGCGGCCCGGGCTAACCTTACATGACATCGTTCATGAGACTTGCTCCACACTCAACATGCAACTTGTATTGCATAAGTGGCTTTGCGGGTGTCTGTCTCTCCCATTATAGTATAGATCCAATTTACAACAGGCACTTGATAGTTCAAACATCAACGTTGTGGTTCTTGTTCGTAAGTTAGATCGACACTTATTGAAAGCCCCAAACCACGTAAAACATGCAAAGAAATTAGAGGCGTCTAACTTTGTTTTGCAGGGGTGTGCTGTGATGTGATATGGCCATGATTGTGATTATATTTGATGTATGCAATGTTCCTTATTGTAAGTTGGCAACCGGCAGGAGCCATATGGTTGTCTTTAATTTCTGTTAAGACCCGCGTGTCTATTCAAAGTAGTTGTAATATTTGAAGCTGGTGGACGACAACCATGGAGCAGCGTCATTGACCTTGATGCAATGACGGCGATGATGGAGATCATGTCCGTGCTTGAAGATGGATGATGGAGGGGTTAACCTCTTGGGTGCCCGATCTTCACGGATCTCGTGGTCAAATCGATGGGAAAGCGAGGGGAAAGGGAGAAGGTAGCGGAAGCGAACACACACCTCGCGAAGAACACGATGAACACACGCAAAACTCACACGATATAAGGCCGATTGCTCCCGAACGGCGGCCACCGGTCCGATAGAATCCTCGCAAGGAAAGATCGGTCAAAGTGCTCCCTCAAATCCACATCGGAGAGGGAAGAACACCTTTAGGAGGGTCTTGACTTGGGGCGAAACCGAGAACCCAAGGCCTTGTTCAACGATGGATGTGTGATGCAAAGTCCAATCGAGGTTGGTGACGATAGTCGGTCCCCTTGGTAAAGGGATGAGGCAAAACTAGAGATTCCACAATGGGGTTTTTTAGTCTATCATCTATGCCTAAGGGATACATGAGGGGTGGGGCTCTATTTATAGGACAGCCACTAAACAAGGGTAGTTTGGGAATAAACTAGGCGAATAGGTAAGTAGGGAATACATGGGTCAGGCCCAACAGGTCAAGTGAGCACATGACGGTAGTACCGGGTCATCACCGATAATACCGCTTTGGGGACCGGTAGTACCGCTTGGCGGTAGCATAAGCCAAGACCGGGCATCCAAAGGCGATGGCGCGAGCTTCAAGAGGCGGTAGGGGCGAGGCATCACGACCGGTAGTACCGGTTCACCGACCGCAGTACCGCTTGAACCCGGCACTTGATGTCTTCTTCCTCCTCCTCTTCCAAGCTTCCGCCTTGTAGGGCTTGATGCTCAGGGCTCCCCTTGCCTCCGTACTGGTCGGTGTGAACCTATCATGAATATGTGACGGAGTATGAAGTAGCATACCATTCAATAGGGTAGGAAGTGAGCTTTCATAGAGGAACGGATTCACCTTTGGAGTCCATGGCGACTTGGCGTAAGTTGGAGACCTTGATGTAGTAACGACCGTAGGTCGGGCTGCATCATCTCCCCCCCTTCAAAAAGAGTCGTCCTCGACTCTACATGCTCATCACAAAGTAGAAGCGGTCGAGAGACCTTCTTGATCCTGGGTTTCACCTTATAGTCGTCCTCGGGAAGATTGACTTGACAACACTTCATTGTTCCTTCACCTTCCTTGAAGCCTACAAAGCTCACAACAAAAGCAAAGCAACACTCAAAGCGTAGCCAATTCATGAAGATTATAGCATGAGTCCTCAAGTAGAAGGAAGTCACCTTAGCTTGTAGAGATAGCTCGATGAAGGGTAGGCATAGGTAACTCTCTTCGGTTCTTCTTGTCAACATATAGTCCATAGAGGTTGACGTGTATGCATTTGTACCTTCATACAACAAACACCAAGCAACATATGTTTGTGTGTGATAGAGGAGCATGTCATTTGTGGCATGTCCATTCTTGTTCACAACACGATTAGCACAACTCAAGTATAGCAAATGGGATGCATATGCAAGGTCAATGTGCATGGAAATCGTTGAACATCATCCAAATGTGGAAACTCAAAACTCCATATAACATAGAAGTGGGGCATTCAAGCGGTGGATCCAAATTTCAAACAACATCTTTGATGCAAGAATAGGAGAATTTGGCAAAACACAAAGGAAGAATATCCAAAACAATATCATTATGTGTGCAAACCAACCATTGGAAAGATAATTTGCTCAATATGTTGGATGCCATACACATATCATCGATAGCAAAAATCATGGGAATATGAGTATCCCAAGCGGAAGCAAAAACAACGTGTTTGCAAACAAACCAAACGAAAGAGCAAGTGGTCCTTATGTTTGTTGCAACAACAAGACAAGATTCTTGGAAGCTCTCATGACAATACATGCTCTTAAAGGAATTGTGGTTGCACACAAAACATCGAGAAGGTAAATTGTTCAACATTTTTGTTGCAACACACAAAGAATCATTATCTAAAAGCGAAGAAACATGAATGTCACGAGGGGAGATAATACCATTAACATGCTTGCAATCAAACCATAGGAAAGAGCAATTTGCCAACATGAAAGATGCAAAGCATGCAAAAGGTATCAGAGCTGGGTTCGATCTTGAACTCACTTGTGGGATGCTCTCTAGAGCTCTTTTTGTCAACTCGTGCTCAACCGAGGTTGACATGATAATGCGGGTACCTACACACATTAAACGCAAAAGGAAGAGCGTGTGTGCATGGTAGAGATACACATCATCCATCATGACGTATCTCTTTTGCACATCACCATTATTTTCAATCAAGTATGAAATAGATGCATGGTGAGTATGCAAGTGGGGAACATGCTTATCATGGCCATCATCAAAATCTCCAAAAATTGAGAAGGCTATGGGGGCCATCTCATTATAACGCATATGATCAATATTGTTGCAAGCAAAACAAGTGAAATAGCAAGCATTCATCTTATCGCAAGCAACGGGAGAAATTGAATGACTAGCATGACAAGGCAAGTCCAAAGCAATTGGAGGATACACACAAGATGCATAGCATGGCATGTTTATGGCAATGATATCGCAATCAAACAATTCCACATGATCAATATTATGCAAAGGCAAATCATCACATGGGAAAGTGGATGAAGCATATGTAATATCACAAGTATCATACATAGCATGCATATCCTCACAATTCATCATGTCCACTAGTGGGATCATGGCATCATCAACACCCTTATTATTACCTTGTTCATACCTCTCATATGAAGTGGGTGTTGTGGAAGTAGTGGCCTCCTTGTGGACGACTTCGTCTTCTTCATGTAGCCATGGCGTAGCATCATCTTCGTGCACCATGTACATCTTCTCCAATTGAGGCATCATTGCTTCATAGCTTGGAGCTTCTTCATCCATGGAACCTAGCACAACACAAGAGAACACACTAGAGGTAGAGGGTAAGGTGTTAGAAATCGAAATGGTCTCACTTGACCTATCAACTACCACTCTCAACTCACTAGGAGTATCACTCATGCCCTCCAAGTGGAAGCACTCAATCTCACATAAGGTGGAGTCACTCGTCTCACTCTTGTTCTCACTCAAGTGGGCTAAGTGGCTCTCATACTCACATGGGATTGGTACCACATCATCACTCAAGCATATGGGGGTAGGCTTGGGTTCCTCAACTCCATGCGCCTCCTTTGGTGAAGGGAAAATCCCATGCTCACCATTCTTGACCTTGTCGCCTCCAAGGTTGGATGCCATAAGATGGGCATCATTGCTCGCCTCCATGGTCGAAGGGAAAATCCCATGCTCGACCTTCTTGTGGCCATCTTGTAGTAGTGGTGGAGGTAGGCTCATGCTCTCCAACTTGGCGAAGTAGAGGCCTTCATTTTCCTCGTTCATGAGGTCTTCAAATGCAAGCATAGTCGTTGAAGCTTGATGGCGTGGACGAAGGCTTGCTCTTGGTGCCATTTTGGTGGTGGCACAAGAAGTTGAAGGTGCCTTGTGACGGTGTCGACGGAGGTCATTGGCGTGCCTTGCCGATGGTTGGTGAAGGTGGCGCACTTGGTCATCCACATGACGCTCGCGACGATGACCCTTGTCCTTGGCACTCTTCCTTTTAAGTTTTTCTAATGAGCGCAAAGCATCATTAGTCTTGGCGACCATCCTCATGTTTTTGTCGAAGTCGGTGTCCATGTCCTTCTTGAAGTTGTGGAGGTCGCTTTGGAACTTGTCCATTTGATGATGGACCTTGGCGCACTCGAGTTGGAGGCTCCGTCTTGGTCGGTGCGACGTGAGGACCTTCGCGTTGTCGTTCTTGAAGTCGTCCATGCTTGGGGAGTCATTGTTGTTGTAGTACTCCATATCACCCAAGCATGTGGAGCCATTGTCGGTGTAGTGCTCCATCATGTTGTCCATGCTTGTGGAGACATATGCATGGTGGCTCATCATGGATTCTTCATGGAAATAATTCTCGGTCCCGGAGTCCCTAGACATGCTTCACAAGACCAAGTGTTGTATATGGAAGTGGTAGAGGGTGTTAGGGATACAACGTCAAACCTTACTTTACCTTGGAAGATCGTATCGTACAAGTGGCCACACTTGAGAGCAATAAACCAAGCAAAGTGAAGTTCACGCGGAACACCAAAACCAACTACGAACCAAAAACCACACACATACAAGGCCTATGGTGGATAGGTATGGAAAGTGGCATGTCAAGGACCAATCCGAAATCAAGATGTTGTAATGGCAAGTAAAGAACCACAATGATCACAAAGCAAAACAAGTTAATCTACAAGATAGGAAATATGTACAAGGAAACACACACGGTGGGATAAATGAGACTTGTGCGACGGAGAAAGTGAGCTAAGAACCAAATGATTACCTAGAGAAGACTATAAGCTCGTGTCACACAAGTACAAGGAGAGACGCTAGTTCGATTGCATAAGATTGGTGGGCTACAAGATATGCACAATAAGTACCACCTATTTGATGTTCATCGAGCTTGCTTCCTATTCTATGAGGCACATGTATATTTCTTTCTTTCTTTTTCTTTTTCTATTTTTTTTCTTTTTTTTGTATCACTCTTTTTCTTTTTATTTCTTTTCACTTGCCTCTTCCTTGTGCCAACAACTATACAAGATAACTATATAAGATAGCGCTCACAATGTTTGCTCGGAATCTACAAGGTATCAAATGTGCATAGCCCAAGCAATCATTAGAGGAACTAGTCTCAATAGGTGTTTGTTGCTCGCAAAGATAGTGGGGTTCACAGAGGAATGCAAGTGGGGAGAAGTCGCGGAATGTTTATACCTTTTGTCGATGATCTTCACCCTTTATTGTTGGATTCCGCCTTGCTCACGGAATTTGGATGGAGTAGATAGCATGAACCACGTAGATGATGATGTAGAGCTCCTTCTCCTCTTCGAAACGAGCTAAAGAACACCAAAATCCGAGTTCGGATGCAAAAGTTATGCTCAAAACGGTGAGAGGCTGAAATCTCGAACTTGCTGTTTTGATCGAATGGGGTAGTGCAGGTCTTTTGGGTCCCAGAGTACCAGTTAAGTGCGGTAGTACCGGATTTTGGACCCGGTAGTACCGCTTGGACCTGGGATGCCCAGATTTGACGCGTTTTCGCGATTTTGGGGTGATTTGGGCCGAAAATCTTCAAGAAAAACACCAAATCGAAGGGGGAAATCAAGGAATTAGGCCATGGGAGCATAAGGAAGGTAGATCAACAAGTTTAGCAAGCAATCCGGATCAAAGCCTACCAAAACGCACTCAAATCACAGATCCAAATCCCCAAAACGAATTGGGGCTATTTTTGGTGGAATTTTCATTTATGGGAAAAGACCAAATCGAAGAGAAACTGGCAATCAAAAGCTGCTGATACCAGATGATGGAGGGGTTAACCTCTTGGGTGCCCGATCTTCACGGATCTCGTGGTCAAATCGATGGGAAAGCGAGGGAAAGGGAGAAGGTAGCGGAAGCGAACACACACCTCGCGAAGAACACGATGAACACACGCAAAACTCACACGATACAAGGCCGATTGCTCCCGAACGGCGGCCACCGGTCCGATAGAATCCTCGCAAGGAAAGATCGGTCAACGTGCTCCCTCAAATCCACATCGGAGAGGGAAGAACACCTTGAGGAGGGTCTTGACGACTTGGGGGAGAAACCAGAACCCAAGGCCTTGTTCAACGATGGATGCGTGATGCAAAGTCCAATCGAGGTTGGCGATAGTCGGTCCCCTTGGTAAAGGGATGAGGCAAAACTAGAGATTCCACAATGGGGTTTTCTTTAGTCTATCATCTATGCCTAAGGGATACATGAGGGTGGGGGCTCTATTTATAGGCCAGCCACTAAACAAGGGTAGTTTGGGAATAAACTAGGCGAATAGGTAAGTAGGGAATACATGGGTCTGTGGCCCAACAAAGTGTGAGCACACATGACCCGGTAGTACGGACTTGGGACGGTAGTACGGTCATCACCGAATACCGCTTTGGGGACCGTAGTACCGCTTGCGGTATGATCGCAAGCCGCATCTTAGGGCATCCAGTGGCGATGGCGCAGGCTTGATCAAGAGGCGGTAGTACGGTATGCAGTACCGGTTCCGGCCGACTAGTACCGCTTGAACCTGGCAGCTGGCGATGTCTTCTTCCTCCTCCTCTTCCAAGCTTCCGTCTTGTCGGGCTTGATGCTCAAGCCTCCCCTTGCCTCCGTACTGGTCGGTGTGAACCTATCATGAATATGTGATGGAGTATGAAGTAGCATACCATTCAATAGGGTAGGAAGTGAGCTTTCATAGAGGAACGGATTCACCTTTGGAGTCCATGGCGACTTGGCGTAAGTTGGAGACCTTGATGTAGTAACGACCGTAGGTCGGGCTGCATCAATGGAGATCGGAAGCACAAAGAAGAAAGGCCATATCATATCACATATTATGAATTGCATGTGATGTTAATCCTTTATGCATCTTGTATTGCTTAGTTAACGACGGTAGCATTATAAGATGATCCCTCATGCACATGAATTTCATGTTCTAAATTGTTCATCCTTAGTAAGCACCGTTGCTAAAGCTTGTTGTTTCAAAGCACCACGTGATGATCGGGTGTGTTAGATTCTGCAAGTGTATACAACGTGAGCAAGCCACTTTGCTCATGCGGAAGCTAAGGTTTGATCTTGATGAGCCTAACATGTACATACATGGTCTCGGAACACGGATCACCGAAAGGTAAAGCATGAATCATATAGTAGATATGATGAACATGTCGATTGTTCGCCACTGAAGCTACATCAACTCTCGTGATGATCGGTTTTTATGTGGTGGATTTGGTTCGTGTGATCACTAAAACAATGTGAGGGATATTGTTTTGAGTGGGAGTTCACCTAGATTAATTTAACTATTAATTAGAACTCAATTTGTCATAAACTTAGTCTAAACTATTGCAAATATGTTGTAGATCAATGGCGGCCCCTACCATCAATTTTATTGCGTTCCTAGAGAAAGAAAAGTTGAAAAACAATGGAAGCAACTTCGCGGATTGGTTTCGCAATTTGAGGATTGTCCTCAATGCTGGTAATTTGACCTATGTCTTTGGATGCCTCTTTGGGTGACCATTTGTAGCTGATGCTACCGATGAAGTAAAGAATGTTTACCTCGCTCGGAAGAATCACTCCACGATTCGGTGCTATCTTGTATGGTTTAGAATCGGAGTTTCAGAAAAGGTTTGAGAATTCAAACCCACATGATATTGTCTGTGAACTCAAACTGATATTTGAGACTCACGCGGCAATTAAGAGCTATGAGGCTTCTGAAAAGTTCTTTAACTGCAAGATGGAAGAGGACAGCTCCATCAGTGAGCATGTGCTTAAGATGTCTGGGCACGCAAACAAACTCCAAAGCTTGGGTATAGTGATTCCTAATGCTTTGGGGATTTACCGTGTCCTCCAATCACTACCACCAAGTTACAAGAACTTTGTGATGAACTACAACATGCAAAACATGAACAAGCAGTTGCCAGAACTCTTCGCCATGTTAAAATCTGCAGAAGTGGAGATCAAGAAAGAGCACCAAGTGTTGATGGTCAATAAGACCACCAAATTCAAGAAAGGCAAGTCTAAGCAAAAGGTACACTTCAAGAAGGGTGGTAAGAAAGTTCTACCGACGAAGAAGACCAAGGCTGGACCTAAGCACGATCTTGAGTGCTTTACCAAGGAGAAGGTCATTGGAAGCGGAATTACCCAAAGTACTTGGCGGATTTGAAGAACGGCAACATCAAGAAGAAAGGTATATCCGATATACATGTTATTGATGTGTATCTCACTAGTACTCGTAGTAGTGCCTGGGTATTTGATACTGGTTCAGTTGCTCATATTTGTAACTCGAGACAGGTGCTGTAGAATAAACGGAAGCTAGCGAAGAACGAGGTGACGATGCGCGTTGGAAATGGATCAAAGGTTGATGTGATCGCGGTCGGCATGCTACCTCTTCATCTACCATCGGGATTATTTTTATACTTAAATAATTGTTATTTGGTGCCAGCGTTAAGCATGAACATTATATCGAGATCTTGTTTATTGTGAGACGGTTACTTGTTTAAGTCAGAGAATAATGGTTGTTCGATTTATATGAGTAATATGTTTTATGCACATGCACCTTTGATAGATGGTCTATTCTTATTGAATCTCGATAGTGGAAATACACATATTAATAACATTGAAGCTAAACGTTTGAAATTAAGCAATAACTCGACCTATATGTGGCACTGTCGTCTTGGTCACATTGGAGTGAAGCGTATGAAGAAACTCCATTCCGATGGACTTCTTGAATCACTTGATTTCGAATCACTTGAAAGATGCGAAGCATGTCTGATGGGTAAAATGACTAAGACTCCATTTTCTGGTATGATGGAGCGAGCTTCAGACTTATTGGAAATCATACATACTGATGTGTGTGGTCCAATGAGTGTAGCATCGCGCGGTGGTTATCGTTATGTTCTTACCTTCACGGATGACTTGAGTAGATATGGGTATATCTATTTCATGAAACATAAGTCCAAAACTTTCGAGAAGTTTAAGGAATTTCAAAGTGAGGTGGAGAATCAACGTAACAAGAAGATTAAATTTCTATGTTCTGATCGTGTAGGTGAATATCTGAGTTACGAGTTTGGCGAGCATTTGAAGAAATGCGGAATACTTTTACAATTGACACACCGAACACCACAACAGAATGGTGTGTCCGAACGTCAGAATCGAACTCTCTTAGATATGGTTAGTTCTATGATGTCACTTACATTTACCACTATCATTTTGGGATTATGCATTAGAAACATCCGCATTCACTTTAAATAGGGCACCATCTAAATCCGTTGAAATGACACCGTATGAATTATGGTTTGGGAAGAAACCTAAATTGTCGTTCCTTAAAGTTTGGGGTTGTGAAGCCTATGTAAAGAAGTTACTGTAGGACAAGCTTGAACCCAAAGCGAAAAATGCGTCTTCATAGGATACCCAAGGAAACTATTGGGTATACCTTCTATCATAGATCCGAAGGCAAAATCTTTGTTAAGAATGGATCCTTTCTAGAGAAGGAATTTCTCTCGAAAGAAGTGACCGGAAGGAAAGTAGAACTCGACGAGGTTGTCGAACCTTCTCGAACTTTGCGAGTAGCGCAGACCGAAGTAGTTCCTGTGGCGCCTACACCAATAAGAGAGGAAGCTAATGATGATGATCATGAAACTTGGTTGTAGTTGCTACTCTGAGCCTCATAGTCAACGAGAACTCGTACCACTCCTGATTGGTATGATCCCGTTATGAGTGTCATGTTGGTGGACAACACCGATGACCCTGCGACATATGAGGAAGTGATGATGAGCCCAGATTCCAATAAATGGCAAGAAGCCATGAAATCCGAAATTGGATCCATTTACGAAAACCAAGTATGGACTTTGGTGGACTTACCAGATGGTCGGAAGGCTGTCGAGAACAAATGGATTTTCAAGAAGAAAACAGATGTTGATGGTAATTTTACTGTCTATAAAGCTCGACTTGTCGCAAAAGGGTTTCGACAAATTCAAGGAGTTGACTACGATGAGACTTTCTCACCAATAGCTAATCTAAAGTCCGTGAGGATTATGTTAGCAATCGCTGCATATTACGATTATGAAATATGGCAGATGGATGTCAAAACAGCATTCCTCAATGGAGACATTGATGAAGAGTTGTATATGATGCAACCCAAAGGTTTTGCCGATCCTAAAGATGCTAACAAGGTGTGCAAACTTCAAAGGTCCATATATGGATTGAAGCAAGCATCCCGAAGTTGGAATCAACGTTTTGATAAGGTGATCAAAAGTTTTGGTTTTATACAAACTTATGGAGAAGCTTGTATTTACAAGAAAGTGAGTGGGAGCTCTGTAGCATTCTTAATACTATATGTAGATGACATATTGTTGATTGGGAATGATGTAGAGCTTCTTAATAGTGTCAAGGAATATTTGAATAATAGTTTTCAATGAAAGATCTTGGCGAGAAGCTTACATATTAGGCATAAAGATTTATAGAGATAGATCGAGACGCCTAATATCATTGTCACAAAGTACATATTTGGACAAAGTTCTAAAGAGGTTTGGAATGGAAGATAGCAAGAAAGGGTTCTTGCCCATGTGTAATACGACCTTGAGTAAAACTCAAAGTCCAAAGAACGACGTAAGATAGAGAAAGGATGAGTAAGACTCATGCCTCAGCCATAGGATCTCTAATGTATGCCATGCTATGTACTAGACGACATTTCATATGTCGTTAGTTTAACTAGCAGATATCAAAGTGATCCGAGTGGATCATTGACGTGATCAAAAACATCCTTAAGTACTTGAGAAGAACTAAGGATATGGTTCTTTCTTATGGAGGTGATGAACAGCTCGTTGTTAATGGTTACACCGATGCTAGTTGGAACACCGATCCGGATGATTCTAAATCTCAATCTAGATACGTATTTACTTTGAATGGTGCAGCAGTTAGCTAGAGGAGTGCAAAGCAAAGCGTTGTGGCGAGATCTTCAACTGAATCAGAATACATAGCTGCTTCGGAGGCTTCACAAGAAGCGATATGGATGAAGGAGTTCATTACAGAGCTCGGTGTGGTTCCAAGTGCGCTGGACCCAATGTCTATCTATTGTGATAACATGGGCGCCATAGCCAATGCGCAAGAACCAAGGTCACACAAGAAGCTGAAGCACATCAAGATACGTTTTCATGCTATTCGAGAACATGTCCAAGATGGTGACATAAAGATTTGCAAAGTACGTACAGATCTGAATGTGGCGGATCCGTTGACTAAACCTCTCCCGAGGGCAAAACATGACCAACACCAAACTGCCATGGGTGTTCAGTATATTACCATGTAATCTAGATTAGTTGACTCTAGTGCAAGTGGGAAACTGTTGGAGATATGCCCTAGAGGCAATAATAAATGTAGTTGTTATTATATCTTTGTGTTTATGATAAATGTTTACATTCATGCTATAATAGTATTAACAAGGAAACATTAATACTTGTTTGATTTGTAAACTAAAATAGAGTCCCTAGTAAAGCCTCTTTATAATACTAGCTTGTTGGTAAATAAATGATTGTGGTTTCCATATCATGAACATTGATATGTTATTAACAACAAGATCATATCGTTAGGAGAATGATATGATGGACATGCTCCTATAGATAAGCGTAGCATAAAGATCAAGTCATTTTAATAGTTCAATTGCTATATGCTTTCTGATACATAGTAACCTAATTCCTTCGACCATGAGATCATGCTTATCACCATCACCAGAATGATGCTTTGATGACATCAAACACCACACCGTAACTGGGTGGCTATAAAGGTGGCATTGAGTGTTTGAAAAGTATTGGTTGAGACACATGGATCAAGAGAGGGATTTGTCCATCCATATGACGGATAGCTATACTCTGGACCCTCTCGGTGGAATGTCATCCAATTGGCTTGCAAGCATGTGACTGGCTCACAAGGGATACATAAATACGGGAACAAGAAAAGAGTACTTATTAGTAACGAGGTTGAACTAGGTATGCAGAGATACCGACGATCAAAACCTCGGATAAGTAAACTATCGTGAGACAAAGGGAAATTGGTATCGTACGTAAATGGTTCATTCGATCGCAAAGTAATCATAGAAATATGTGGGAGCCATATGAATTTCCAGATTCCTCTATTGGTTATTGTTCGGAGAAGTTTCTCGATCATGTCCGCATAATTCACGAACCGTAGGGAGACACACTTAAGGATTCGATGTTGTTGAATAGTTATGGAATGATGAGTAAGAGACCGAATGTTGTTCGGAGTCTCGGATGGGATCCGGGATATCACAAGGAGATCAGGAATGGTCTGTAGAATAAGATTCATATAAGAAAAGTCCTATTTCGAGGTTGGAGAATGGTTCCGGTGTTTTCATCGGGAATGTTCTAGAAGGTTCTGGAATGTCCGGCACTCCGAAGGGGAAGGGTACATGAATGTGTCATAACAAGTTGGAATGGTTGCATCTGTTGCCTGTCAAAACCCACCGGCGAGCAGCGACGAGCAACACGAAGAGCCGGGAGGCTCCCGTAATCCTGGTGGGCCTCGGTCCTGCAACGGCATAAAACTCCGGCACACGTCCTGGCTGATTCGAGGGCGTGCCACCTGACCTATACCTGGTCAGGAAGGTGATGGATTGCTTCGATCAGTTTCTGCATGGTAAACAAGTATACGTAAAATTCGAGCCGTGACCGGCTCCCAGGTTTCCCTGTGAATCGGCTCCTGGAGCCGATTATCCCATGGTTCTGCATTAGATCTACGATAACATGGGGTTTTGCTTCATCAATATAATTTAAATCGATCTACGACAGTTTAACGTTTTCACCACGTAATTGGAACGTCCTACACGTAATTGAGCCTGGTAGATACAAAAGATAATGGAAAACTAACCCTAGAGAAGGCCTAACAACCGACGTGAAGTCAATTCCCGGAACAACTCCTCTCGAATTAGCAAACCCTACCCTCACGTACTACTGGATCGTTCAACCCGTTTGCAAGGCCTGACTACGTGGATATCAAACTAAAGCTTGGAAAACAAGGCATAACTATAACGGATCAAATCAACTGAAATAAAGATGAAGCAAGATGCTACCCTTACATCCGGGAAAAGGTGCAAAGGTAGCGAGGTAACTAAAGGTAGCATAACTTAACAAATCATAGTGAAAAGTACCGATGCTAACCTAAACAAATCTATGATAATAGTATTACTCGCCATCAACAAGGCTTCAGTACGAGTAACACCAAATAACGATAGTAGATATCGCCTAGATCGCAAGCGATCTAGGCAGCATGACACTTACCCGAAAGAAACCCTAGAAACAAGGGGTGGCGATGCGCCGAGATTGTGTTTGTTGTGAACGTGATTGTCCTCCTTTTCTCGATAACCTTAGGTACATATTTATAGTCCGGAGACTTTCTATCTTTGGAATAACTCTACAACTCTATCTCTTACCTAAACTGAAACGGAACCTACTACAATATACAGATACACGGGCAATTTAGCCCAAATCAACGCATAAGGCCGATTCAACAACACGTCGCATATACGTATCTTCCAAGCCCATCTTGATTACGGCCCATCTCCTCCTTTGGCCAAAATATGGCGATAACACATGCCCCCCTGGTTTTGGCAATAATAATTCCAAAACCACTATGTTGATGTTTTTCTTCCCCCTTTTTTTTTACATCGGGTTACGCGTTGCAGCGCAGAATCGTCACGCCACCCCTTCATCATGATGCCCTGTCTTCTCAACTCCTCCGAAGTGCATGATTTGACGATTTTGGCAGCACATTCTGGGAAACCGCTATGGCATTGAACCGCCTCCCACTATTCCCCTTATTTAAATTCATCTGAGCAGTTTGCAGTCCCCATCTTCCTCCAGTAGCCAAAAAACCCTCTTCCTCCGCCGAAAAAACCCTCTTCCTCCGCCATGGCCTCCTCTTCTTCCGCTCGTTCCTCCCAATCTTCCAACACGATTAGCGACCGGGAGCCGACGCCGGAGCACCGCCAACGGCGGCATGAGACTCGCCCCACAATGGTGGGACGAGGATTGGGATTTCGCCGCTTGGTCGGAGGACGACGCCCTCGATCGACGGCGAAGAAGGCCTCCAGCCTTGTCGGCGGGAACCGAGATGGAGAGCTCGACGGCGCTTGGTCACGGGATGGCGAATCCTCCGAGGAGGAGGAGTCGAGAGGACACCTCCGACGAGTACCACGGTGAAGCGCTCGCCGGGTCCAGCGAGGATACCAAGACGACGAGGACGAGGAGGCCTCTGGCATCTTCAGCCAGAAGAAGAAGAAGACGCCAAAGCCAGCCGATGACAAATAACAAGACGACGGCGAAGACAACATGCGGCGACATCGCCCCTAGATTAGGAACTAGCGATAGTAGCATTAGTAGTAGAGTTCCTTTTGTAAGCAATCATCTCCATTGTAAATAATCGTCTTTTAAATGAATCGAAGATTGCTTTTCCAACTCGAAGATTGCTTTTTCGACTCAATTTCGCCGATAGTCAAAATAGGTCGATGTTCTAGAAGCCGATAGCACTATATCGTCTTTCACCATACTGCGCTCATACAGTCAACCAAGTCAAAGCTCAAAGAGCCGATGGTAAAACATCGGCTTTCCCAAAAACGTTGACAAGGTCAAATTTGGTCGCGTACTTAGACAAATCTGAGCGGCCATCCTCCAGTTTCAAACGGTAGCCTGCGACCCTCTTCAAAAAGGGCGACCCAGATCTCCAATTGCTCACCGACCAAATCGAGCTCACAGCGAAAAAACTCTCGATCCCCGACTGCATAGATCCATCTCCGCCGGCAAACTAGATGGCGGAATCATCCAACACCAACCCAGCGGTCTCCGGTCTGAAGGTACGCCTACTCCTCACAGTCTGAACGCGGTGCTAGAATTAATGGCAAACACCTGAATTAATCCTGGATGCATCATTAAATTTTTTAGGTTTCAGACATTCTGCTGTCGCATCCTTCTCTCCCAAATTCTCTCTGTCTTGGCCCCCGTACAGAATCTAGTCCTGCCCACCTGATCTCTTGCGAAGCAAACAGAATCCCCTTCGTAAGCCAAGACCTAGATTTGAACTCTTGGGCCATTTGCGAGCCTGGCCTAACCCCCCTGAACATTGGATCTCTTGGTTCAGTAGGGTAGCTATAGCTTACCAATCCCAATGGGAAACCACGGGAATAGCCGACGCCTTGCATTTGTCATTGTCTCCCCTTGAGAAACATGAGAATCTTCTAAAAACCATCGGCTACTTACAGTGACGCTCTGGCTGTTTTATGTTCGGTCACGGCCCCATGACACCAACTCTGTTAGGCGTGGTGATGATTCTTGATGGATGTTACATCACCCAGCCCTCTGCTTTTAAGCCAAGGTCCCCTACAAGTGTCCTCCAAAAGCAGATTTGCCTGGGTGCCTACCTCCAACGCCATATGAAAACTAAAGGCCTTGTCACGGAGAAAGAACACACCTTTCTCAACTTACCGGAACATTTCATATTCTGGCCCTTCCTTGCTCCAACCAAAAATTATCTCTCTTTGGCCTCGAGCTTGCCAAAGGCACTCAACTTGGCATCGCAAACTGTTCCTTGGAGAGTCTATCGATATCTCCAGTTGATGTCTGTCAAACTATTCTCGGGCATAGCAACAAAAGCAGAGGTCCTTGGTGGTTCATTCAGCTATGGGCTCACTGTATTTCCAAAACCACGTCCCAAACTTCCCCCTTTTGGCGAGTTGCACCTTTCCAGATGTCAAAGGAAGCGGTCGATGCACCAGCTACGGCCGAGCTTTGTATAGATCGCGGTAGTAAACATCCCTCAGAAGCATCCAAGTGGTTCAAGACTTTCTTTCAAGGCCTGGACAACCCTATCTTCTTTCCTTACATGGAAGAGTTGGAACATTTTGAAAATCCAATCTCCTTCAGGCTAGACAACTTTGCCGATGACACCAGCACTCGGCAGCTTTTTTCCACTGCGATCCGCCCATGTTTCCTTCCAGTTGGCATGAGTACATCCAACAGAATAATCAAGCCTGGGTATGAATTCTACCAGCCGGTCGTAGCAGCTCGGCAATTTGGCCTTGGGCAAGTACCTCCCCATTTCTTTCTCCACCATCTTACAGAGAGCAGAGCCGACCTGCCTGATCCTCTCACCAGTCAAAGGTGTTATTCCTTCTTCGATGCTCTGACCATCCCAATTCCTAACGACCTCACCTTCGCTTCATCAACCAATGGCTTTGAAAACTGGTGGTCGATGTGGAAGACTCATGCCTTCAGGAGAGCTCTGGGACCGTTGCTGAAATAGCTTGATGCTGACTATGATATCCCCGTGGAACAGGTACCACTACTTGTACATTTTCTTGATGCAGCTCACAAATGATTCTTCTACTAACCCAGTCTTTCTCTTTACAAGAACAAGATGGTCCCGAACCTCATACGATGATGGCTCCCCTTGAGTTCTTTCCGCCAGTCCTGTGGTTCTTTTTGCAAAAACTCGCCACCTTTGAAAAAGGTCATGATGCGAACCACCGATATCACCACAATCGGCTTCCAAGAACCAAGCAACTTCTAAGTCACGCCCTCGAGTTCCAACTAAAACAAGAACGATGGTGAGGAAGGTAGCTGCCAGAAGACCTCGAGCGCCGAGCCCTTCTCCGTAAAGTTCGCATGTAGGCTGATCCATGCCTTGGTCGATCTTTCTCACCTCGCAAATGCTCGTGCTTACTAGTTCTTCTTTCTTACAAGGCTTCCGTCAAGACACCTCCAATGAGGACACTCAATCCAATCGAGGAGAGTTGGGCCCAATAGACTCGAGAGGACCATGACACCGAGCCGAGTTTACCACCATCGGCTTCCGGAAAAAGGTCGGTTCTGAACCTCGCCCCCGAGCACCAAATGAGGCGGGGCCATTGAGTCCCAAGCGGGCTCGCAAGGGACTACAAACTTCTTCATCGAGCCAAGAGGTTTCAAAATTCATCACCCTTCATGCTCTTACCACTTGTTTCTTCATCTGCGATTCATCACCATTTGCATCGCTAAGCACCTTCATGCAGACGGTACGCTTCTAGTGGGAAAGCGGGGCGGTCGATGCCTTTAGCCAAGCGGATCTAGCAATCCCGAAGGTGCGGATGAAGCGGCTACCACTTTGGCCAAGCCCCAGCAACCACACAAGCCGATTGTCTCGTCATCTGTTATCCTCGATCTTAGGAGGTATAGCTTCTTCAGCTCATCCTTACATGTTGGACGCGATATCGACGCTTTCTCGGGCCGCCGAGTTGTGACTTTTCAGGCTTCGGCGTTCGACCAATCCATCGAACCAACTCCCTCTGTTGCCAACGATGAACCACGAGCAGGCTGTTCTACCTCAATTCCAGCGTCTCAAAGCCTTGCTGTCCTCCCCGATCGAGGAGTTGATCGAGGGTTCTGAGGAGGTGAAGAGCGTTCTTGCTGAAATCAAGGACCAACTCCCAGTAGCATTGCAGGTGAAGCTTTGGCCAGTTGTGACTCTGTCTTTCTACGGGTCCAGGTGCAGTTAGCTCGTGAAAGGATCAACCTGAACCGCGCCCAACTTCCGCTGAAGGCCAATATTGCAGACAGATGTCAGCAACTCAACGAGAAAAATGCGTCTCTGGATGCCAAAACTAACACCTCTGTCAGTACCGCCGAGCTCGCATCCCTAAAAAAGGAGTTGGAAGATCTTGAAGAGAAAGTCCAGGCGACTAAACAGCTCATCCGCGACAAGGAAGCGTCCATCGCCCGCTCCCAAGATGAAGCAGCAGGCCTCAAAGCTCAACTGAAGACCGATCTGGCAGAAATACGTGTCCTGAACAAGCAGCTAGTGACGGGCAAGGACGACGATAGCGAAGCGAGATTGCCGAGGTGGATCGTGTCGTGTTGACGCCCTCACGCCTTGAGGCATTCCTTGATGGCTTCGTTCATATAAACCGCACCGCTTGTAACAGTTTGAACCTCTAGAGTCGATGGTGCATCGGCTATATATTTTTTATTGTTTTTATTTGGCGATTTCATGTATCGGCCCCATTCATCACAATCATCCCACATGCTTGGGAAATATTTCTTGAGATGTTGAACGTTGACAGCCACTGGGAATTTCACGCCATCCAGCTTCTCAAGCATGTAGGCGTTCCCTCTTAAAACTTGATCGACCCTGTATGGCCCGTGCCAATTTGGAGACCATTTACCATATGTTGCATCCTTAGTCCCTAATGGCAACACTTCCCATACCGGATCGCCAACGTGGAACTCCTTTGGTCTCACTTTCTTATTATATGCACGAGCTACCTTGGCCTTGTTCTCTTTGATTTTCTCGGCGACCACGGCCTAAGCTCCGTTAAATCCTCAACACTGTCACTCATCAAGGCCGCATATTCTTCGGTTGTTAGATCGTTCTGAAACGTGACACGTCTCGATCCAGCCGTAATCTCCCAGGGCAATACGGCTTCTTGTCCATAGACTAGATGGTATGGCGAGGTTTTTATCGCTCCATGGCATGACATGCGATAAGCCCATAAAGCCTCTGACAAAACCTCGTGCCAACGCCTAGGGTGCTCGTCGATTTTCCTCTTGATCAGCTTGATAAGGCTCTGGTTGGACGCTTCAGCTTGCCCATTTGCTTGAGCATAGTATGGAGATGATCGAATCACTTAATCCCGTGTCCTCAGAACTTTCTAAACTCGTGAGAAATGAAGACCGAACCTCCATCGGTCGTGATAGTTTAGAATCCGAATCATGAATGACATGTTCTTTCACGAAATTGATAACATCCTTTGAGTTTACTGACTTCATCGGGACAGCCTCCACCCACTTAGTGAAATAATCATTGATGGCCAAAATCCACATGTGGCCTTTGCTTGATGGAGGATTGATCTTGCCAATCATATCCATGCCCCAACCTCGGAATGGCCAAGGTTTGTTGATGGGGTTCATTGCTGACGCGGGTACCATCTGAATTTTCCCAAATTTCTGACATGCTTGACACCCTTTGTAGTACTTGAAACAGTCCTCAAGCATGGTGGGCCCCCTCCAGAGTTCTGTAAAACATGTCGTCTCCAATAAGCACATACTTCATGGCCTTGTACCTTATCCGTTTAGGTGCCCCCCCGAGCCGAATCCTTCAAGTAATTGAAGATATCGGCTCTCGATCGTGGCCTCCGAGGCGTGCACGAACATCGGCTCCCTACTTTCGTCCTTGTAGCACGAAGCCATTGTGCAAGATCATTCGCCTCGGTGATTCTGCGATCGCGGGATCGGTGAAGTTTATGTCTGAACTGTGCCATCGACTCACGGCATTGCAGCCACAATGGGAAGAGCGACTCGCTCTCACACTTGTATTCCTCCGTGAGTTGGGCAATCACCAACTTGGAGTCGCCAAAATTTCCACTTACGCTCCACCCGATGAGCAACTCCATTCCTTGCGTATTGCCTCATACTCGGCGTTGTTGGTGCGAAGGGTAGATAACGATGGAGATTGAAAAGTTGCCCCGGTGACACGAGTAGAATGCCGATGCAACCATCATCACAAACCGATCCATCGAAAAACATAGCCCACGCCGTATGGACTGCTGCTATATTAGTGTTGATCCTTTCAAAGATAAGGTCGCAATGCCTGACCCTTAACCGCTTTCGCGGGTTGATACCGGATGTCAAATTCCGACAACGCAAACATCCATTTGCCGAGTCGGCCTTTCAACATAGGGGCCGACAGCATGTGCTTTATGACATCTGATTTGCATATGATGATAATCTCCGCTGAGAGCAAGATGTGGCGCAGCTTGGTGCAGGTGAAGAACAGGCAGAGGCACAACTTGTCGATCTCAGGATACCTTGTCTCTGCATCCAGCATCCTTCTGCTTATGTAAAACACGACTCGCTCCAGACCATCATAAACTTGCACCAACACCGAGGCGATGGACGTGTCAGCTACTGACAAGTAAATGTAGAACGGTCTATCAGGGGCGGAACCAACACTGGCGGCTTCGTTAGATATTCTTTGATCTCGTCGAAGGCTCGTTGTTGTTCTGCCCCCCAGCGGAATTCCTCGTCGGATTTAATTTTCACCAGTCCCATGAACGGCTCTATTCTTCCCGTGATTGGAGATGAATCTTCCGGAAGTTGATCTTGCCGATGAGAGACTGCAGTTCTTTCTTCGTGGTAGGTGGCTTCATTGTTCGCACTGCCTCCTGACTTTTCAGGCCGATCTCAATTCCGCGTTCATGGACCAAGAAACCCAAGAACTGACCGGCCGTTACCCCGAAGGCACACTTCTTTGGATTCATCCGTAGCCCGAATTTTCTTGTTCGATCCAGGACGCGTCCAAGTGTCCTTTTACTGAAGCAGACTTGACCACCACGTCATCGATGTAAATTTCCACCAGCTTGCCGATCAGATCATGGAAAATGTAATTCATGGCTCTTTGGTACGTGGCGCCGGCATTCTTCAGTCCAAACGTCATGACTACATATTCAAACAACCCCGAACACGGGACTCAATGCGGTCTTGTGTATGTCTTACGGGGCCATAAAAATTTGGTTGTAACCGCATTGCCATCCATGAAGCTCAAGATCTTATGACCAGCCGCTGCGTTGATTAACGTCTCGCTAAAGCATCGGATACTCATCCTTTGGAGTAGCTCTATTGAGATCCGAAAATCTATGGCAACACGCCGGTATCATCCTTTTCTCTCAGTGCGATACTAGAAATCCACTCGGCATACCGCATGGTGATTAACTTGGCATCAACATTTTCTCGACCTCTTTCTTGACTTCTTCCAAAATTTCGGCCTTCATCCGCCGTGCTCATTGCTGGAATGGCGAAATCCTTTTAAGCGGAGTCGATGCTCAATGATGCTCTGTCTAACCCGCATCTCAGTATAGTCCCGGTGAGCGATCGGATATTCTTTCAACGAGCTATCATCGGACCCCGCAGACTCGGATCTAACTTCTTGCGATAAATGTTGGTCGTGGCTTATCCCGGGACCGATGTCGATCTCCTCTAGCTCATCGGATGTAAACCCATACCCTAGCTTTCCGTCACCGTTAAATCGATGCTAAACACAGGGCAAACAGTTGGTGAGGACAACAAAAATAATTTGGGCGATTGCTGAATATTTGCCCCTTTGATTGCATTAGTCAAGGACGGTTTACACCTTATTTGTGCTTTACAATGGCGGAATCTCCCTACTACATGCATGACCCGCTTGTCGAAGATTACTGCTTTTATTTTTGTGGCGATCGCAGGATCGGCCATGCCACTGTGATCGTGGACTTTGCTACTCTGTCAGGCCAGTGGATAAGACCAGCCTCACCCCGTTTTTTGTAGCTTCAATGCGCTCACAGCCGTCTAGACTGATTCCAGAGATTGGCTCTTGGTCTTCTGCTTCCCAGACGTTCATGCCAGCTATGGAGATCTCGATCGAATCGTCTGCGTGAATGACCTCCACTTCGTCTCCAGCCCACTGTATTAGGCACTGGTGCATCGTGGATGGAATGCAGCAGTTAGCGTGAATCCAATCTCTCCCTAGCAAGACAGCGTAGGTGCTTTTGTTGTCCATGACGAAGAATGATGTAGGGATGGTTTTTCTGCCCACTGTCAGATCCACGTTCAGTACGCCTTGTGTTTCTGAAGTTTGGCCGTTGAAGTCGCTTAACGTGACGTTGGTTTTGATCAGATCTGCAGTGGAGCGCCCCAAATGCCCCAACCAACATCTTGCTGACAGGCTGCCCATTGATGTAACCTCGTAGGTACAGGGCTTTCAGATGTTTGTAGCCCTTCTCACGTGGCTTTTCAAAGATAACCGGCCGTGGGCCGCAGTCAAACTGTGCCACTGGTAGCTCGTTGGTTCTTGGGCGCGAACTCGGCGAAGCATGAACACCATGTTGGTGCGGCCGATGTCTTTGCATCGGCTTTTACGCTTGGGGCGCCACTCTTTCCTTTTGGACGATCTTCCGTTTCCAATGTCGCGAATTTTCGGCTAGATCGGTGCTTTCCTTAAAGCGTGGAATCTGTGGCTTCCTCCAAGTTACGCCGCTGAACTCTACGCTTTTGGGTGTGTCTGAGCCCATCGGGACACCACCTTGGGCGGTGATATCTGTCTTCTTTGTCATCCATTGGCTCCTCGAGATCTTTTGCTCGAGCGGACTCCTGTGTCGGCTCACGAGGTGGGAGGGGCCCTAGGCGCTGAACACAAATCGGCCCGTGTCCTCCTTCTGTCCACATTCCGGCAGCTATCGATTGTAGGCAATCGGCTCATTCCGCATCAGCAATACTTGAAGAAAGGACAGTCCCAATGCTTGTCTACTTCCTTTTCGTTGACGTTCCCCTAGAGAGGTGCTCATATCCTTCACCGTCTCTATCGCGCCGGCGACGTCGGTCATGCTGACGCTCATACTTGTTAAGGAGATGCGTGGAGTGTGGCTTCTGATACCGCACTCTTCTCACTTGCTCCTCGGTTAGGTACCGCACTTTGTCGCCGTTCACAGGCGGTCGCGTGGACCAGCCTCCTCTCTTTCTTTGCCCGAGGCGGCCGCCTTCCTCCTTGCATGTGCCATGGTGGTACCCGGATCTGCCATATTAACATCGAGCGAAATCCGGTGACGCCTCGTGGAGTGAGTGTTCTACCATGTTGGCCGGAAATGGGTTTGTGTCTACTTTCATGGCGAATCGCCCAAGGATCGAGACCTTGTTCTATCGCTGTTTGGATCTGGCGACGTAGCTCTTTGCAATCATTGGTGGTGTGGGTGAACGAGGTGATGCCACTTGCGTATGGTCTCCGTTCATCTCCCGAGCCGTAGGGATTTTGTGGCCTTGGGTAACTTCGGTGCTTTTCTTTAGCGATGAATCGAATATCCGCCAGCTTTGCTCACATCAAGTCGAACCCTTTTGCAGGCCCTTCTTGTTTCACCCATTTGCAGGATCTGTGATCGCCCGAGCCCATTCAGCCACGCCACCTCCTGGTCTTGTGTAGGATCTTCTTCTTCAGATCGACCAGGCCTATCGGACGTTTGAACTTGTCTTGGTACAACTCGGTGGCGTTGTTCATACATCGTCAACCGGGCCATGTCGCCAATGAGTTGTACTCTACTTGGAAAGCAGATCCTTGATAGGTCTTTGAGAGACCCAACACCGCCAGCTCATTGCTTCTTTTCGATTAAACGAGGAGTAACATCGGTTCTTAAGTCTGGCGCTGGATGTACTCGCTCTGATTTCTCCCGCTTTTGCCGCTTTGTGCAGTGCAATGCCAGCCTCGGTAGCCTCACGAATGATCTTGAATGTGGAACTGCTCTTCCAGTTGCTTCCAGTGCGGATCGAATCGGTGGCGCGAGGTGTACCACCCAAAAGCTGGTCTGTCGGAGATTGCGCAAAGAACCTTACGCGCAATCGATCCGATGAAATCATGCCTAAGCGTTAGGTATCGGCTCACGTGCTCGATCGAGCTCGACCCTTATGATCCGCTAAACCTTGAGAACTCGGGAGCCGATACTTGGCGGCAGCGGAATCGATCAAACTTCGTTGTACGGCTTGGAATAGCCGATTGTCCTTCTCTTGACGCGAAGCCGAACTGGTCTCTCAAGATGGTACGGATTTGCTCCTTTGTTTGAGCTGCGGGGCTAGATTCTCATGACTCGTTCGGTGGCATACTTGGCTAGCCATGCTTTATCGGCGTCCATACGGACATCCCTGCTCGAAACACACTCCGAAGCCCTGCTCAGAACTCCTGCCCGAAATCCCTGCGGTTGCAATCTGGTTCGCGTGTCGGTCATTGCGATCCGATGCGTGGTGCACACGTATCCATGTGGGATTTCTTTAGGTGGTTCAAACAGGCCCGGCAATCGCTGGGTCACCTCCGACCTTGTAGACGACGTCTGCCGCTGCCTGGTGGCTCGGGCTGCAAGTGCGAATGGCTGTGGCTGTGCGAGCGGTCTCTCTCCTGGTGAGTCCCTAGAGCAGGCCCGACGGGAGTATCGATGTTTCATGATCTCCACGGACTACGCGAACCGCGATGCGCTCGAAAGTGTTCACGGGCTCTCGAGAATGGCGGTGAAGAGAATGCGCCACCATGTAGTTGACTTCATCGCAGAGCTCAGTGCGCTCCTCAAGGAGCAGACAGATCCACCTCATCAAGAGCACCTTGGTGAGAAACCTTCCACGATGTCATGCTTACGGGTCCTCTCAAAAGAGCCGATGAGATCGGCTTCAAAAGAGCTTTGATATCATCATACTTTGCCTTGTGCTCCTCGGGCAGATCGTCGTGCGTGACCGTCTCCCCATCTCGTCGGATGTTAATGCAGATGTTGTTGAACGTCCCATCGTGCGCAGAATGTGTTGTCAAAACCCACCGCGACAGCGACGAGCAACACGAAGAGGGAGGCTCCCGGAACTGCTGGTGGGCCTGGTCCCTCGAACAGCGGCAAAACTCCGACACGTCACGGCTTGGTTCAGGCGTGCCACCTGACCTATACCTGGTCAGGAAGGTGATGGATTGTTTCGATCAGTTTCCTGCATGGTAAACAAGTATACGTAAAATTCGAGCCGTGACCGGCTCCCAGGTTTCCCTGTGAATCGGCTCCTGGAGCCGATTGTCCCATGGTTCTGCATTAGATCTACGATAACATGGGGTTTTGCTTCATCAATATAAGTTAAATCGATCTACGACAGTTTAACGTTTTCACCACGTAATTGGAACGTCCTACACGTAATTGAGCCTGGTAGATACAAAAGATAATGGAAAACTAACCCTAGAGAAGGCCTAACAACCGACGTGAAGTCAATTCCCGGAACAACTCCTCTCGAATTAGCAAACCCTACCCTCACGTACTACTGGATCGTTCAACCCGTTTGCAAGGCCTGACTACGTGGATATCAAACTAAACCTTGGAAAACAAGGCATAACTATAACGGATCAAATCAACTGAAATAAAGATGAAGCAAGATGTTACCCTTACACCCGGGAAAAGGTGCAAAGGTAGCGAGGTAACTAAAGGTAGCATAACTTAACAAATCATAGTGAAAAGTACCGATGCTAACCTAAACAAATCTATGATAATAGTATTACTCGCCATCAACAAGGCTTCAGTACGAGTAACACCAAATAACGATAAGCGAATCGCCTAGATCGCAAGATGCGATCTAGGCAGCATGACACTTACCCGAAAGAAACCCTAGAAACAAGGGGTGGCGATGCGCCGAGATAGTGTTTGTTGTGAACGTGATTGTCCTCCTTTTCTCGATAACCTTAGGTACATATTTATAGTCCGGAGACTTTCTATCTTTGGAATAACTCTACAACTCTATCTCTTACCTAAACTGAAACAGAACCTACTACAATATACAGATACACAGGCAATTTAGCCCAAATCCACGCATAAGGCCGATTCAACAACACGTCGCATATACGTATCTTCCAAGCCCATCTTGATTACGGACCATCTCCTCCTTTGGCCAAAATATGGCGATAACAGCATCATGTACTAGGTGTCATCGCTGAGCAAAATAAAGGGATAAATCAAATCCTAGTTTGAAAAGTCAAACGCCAATTTGAAAAGTAAAACGACAAGTTTGCTTGGTGGAGGGAGAGTAGGAAACCTACTTGGGGAGGAAGTCCCTCTCCCTCCACCGCCGGCCAAGGAGGCCGAGTTGGGGAGGGACTCCCCTCCCCTTTCTCCACGCCCTCCCACCTATATAAGGAGGGGCAGGGCTGCCCCTCCAAGACACACCTTGCACCCTGCAAACCCTAACCCCAAGCCGCCGCCGGCGCCGCCACCTCCTGCTGCTGCTGCCGCCGCCTAGGGTAAACCCTAGCCGCCGACTTGGGCTTCCCCAAGCCCTAGCCGTCGGCCTAGCTCTCTCTCCTTGGTGTGTCTAAACCCTAGATCACCGAGGCCTCTCTCATAGTCCACCATACTCGCTCCGGCTTAAGGCGAAGCCTTGCGAGATCTCCCCTCTACTTCCGGTACCACGCTGTCGTGCTACCAGAATTGCGAGGAGAGTGCAACAACATCCGCTGCCTGCTGGAACAAGGGAGAGGAAGGTCTTCATCGAGTACCGAACATGTGACCGACTGCGGGAGCACTGCCAGAACGTAACGCCGGAAGGATCGTCTACGCGATCTTGAGATCGGCAAGAGTACGACTACATCACCCACGAGAATCTGCTCTCATTAACCGCTTTGGAATCTTCGAGGGTGAGTTCCTCTATCGACTCGTTGCTATAATCTAGTAGATAGATCTTGGCTTGTTTGTTTGCATGCGGTAGAATATTTTTGTTTCCCATGCTACGAACCCCTACAGTTCCATCTTGAGAAGGGAAAGATCAACTACATCGAGCTCAAGTGGAATGCTCAAGGCAAAGGTATAATCTTGATAGGTTTTCCCTTTTGTCGGTCTCATGTTGTGTGTGGGAGACCGGGTTTAGGATAGATAACTGTACTATCAAGAGAGGCTCTTGAATGAGTAATTCGGTCACATCGTTCGGAGAGAGCTCAAACCATTGCATACTTGCATCATCATATTTGGTTTTTATTTGGTCTTATCCATTTGAGGATTTAGAGCTTGTGGTAATCTCCATAACAAGCTCTTGGTAATCAAAATCGGATCTTCCATTTGTATCTTATTGCGATTTTGATCTTGGCGGTTTTCCGGTTTCTCACCAAGTGAGGTATCTCACATTATTATACTTGATACTTTCTCACTTGGTGATAACCTTTTCACTTTTTATATGGTAGCTTGTGTCATCCTCTTTCCAACACAATTGGAATCGGGTCAATCGGAGCTACCAATCAAAAGTTATTAACGTTTGAATATTGGCTCTTATTGAATTTAAAAAGAAAAAAGAATAAGTGTTTCCTGGGCCGAGCGGTAGTCCCGCTGGGTACTACCGGCCCAGTCTGGTGCGCTGCATGCCCACTCAGAGCCTTCCGGTTGTGGCTATCGGCCCTACCGCCTTGGCCCGGTAGTACCGCCCGATGGGACGGTTCTACCGGCCGGCCCAGGCGCCCACCCCACAACTCCCGCACGCTGTAGCCCTGCCTCCCCAGTTTGTTGGATCAGCCCAGCCACCCTGCCTCGCTCTCTTGCTTCTGCCTGCCATGTGCTGGCGCAAGCTCTCATGAAGCTTTTTCAAGCAGCGCCGCTTGCCTCGCACGCCTCGCCAGCCTGCCATGTGGCCCGCTTCCAGCGTCTGCTGCGCTACACGTTGACCAAGCAAAATTGCTCGGCCACTACATCCAGCTGGCCTTGGCTCCGTAGCATTTTCTCTGACTTCTGTGCTCAAAGATGGCCAAGACTGGCCCCATGGCTCATGCCTTTGCTCGTCCCCATTTGCTTGCTCGTACGTTGTTTGTTTACGTCGGGCGGTACTACCGGTCTAATCCGTTAGTACCGGTTCGTCCCGAAAAAATTGCCCAACGGCCAGATTTTTGGGGCCTCTATTTAAGGCTTTGCCCGTTTTGAGTTTAGTAAGCTTCTTCCTTATCTATTAGGCTAAGCTTTGTCCACACTTGCTCTAGATCTTAAAGCTTGCCTAATATTTTCTCTCCGATGATTCTTGCCCATATTTGAGTGGAAGAGAGAGGAGATCTAGAGCCACGTTTTGACCTAACTGATTCATCTCTTTGTGAGTGCATCTTTGGGGATCTAGATTTTGGGGGATTTTGTGTCTCTCTTTGATTCCTCCTCTCGTGTTCCCCCAATAGCTTTAGTAGCTTTGTTGGAACTTGAGAGTGAGAGATTTGAGCACCTTTGTGGTGTTCTTGCCTTTTGCATTTGGTGCATCGGTTTGAGTTCTTCTCGGAGGATTTGGTTCGTGTGACTCATTGGAGCTTGTCCCTCTTGGGTTCTTGGAACCCTAGACGGTTTTGTGGCCTTGGTGGCATTGTGGCCTTTTGTGGCATTTGTTGGGAGCCTCCAATTAAGTTGTGGAGAAGTGCCCCAACCTTATGAGAGGTTCCGGTTGCCACTGAAAAGTGCACCGATAGTGGAAGCGTGGATCAATCCTGTTGGGGTGAGATTCATCGGAGAATAAGGGAGGCCTTTTGTGGTGTTGGTGGTTTGATACCACCCCTCTCCAAACGATACGTACTCCATGTTGGGAGGAACTCGGTAAAATATCGGTGTCTCCGCGTGCCTCGGTTATCTCTATACCCGAGCTCTTTACTTATGCACATTACATTGTGATAGCCTTCGTTCTTGAAGTAATATATATCTTGCTATCACTTTGTTGCTTGTATTTCTTAGCATAAGTTGTTGGTGCACATAGGTGAACCTTAGTTGTTCTAGGTTGTGCTTAACAAAGTAAACACTAGTTTTATTCCGCCTTTGTTGAGCCACTCTAGGAAATGTTTTAATCGCCTATTCACCTGTAACTACCTCGGTGAATTACGCTCCTAGCTACAAGCCTGGATGAACGGTAGTGGTTGAAATAGTACGGTGGGGCCCCAAAAGCCACTCACGGGTAGACCTTTCGGCCGTCCCAACCACTTCCAATTCATCCGGGACTGTCTGGCGTAATCGGCGGCGAAGGATCAAATACATACACAAATGAGTATGTATGCAAGCCACCATACAAGAGTACATCGAGCCATACCATCCAGAAAGAAAGGAAAATATATAGCATACGGCAAGATTCAAATGACCTAGATAGATCTAATATTTTAGGATAATTCCTCATTCACATCAGAGTATCATGCGGGCGGCAAACAAAGTCCGAAATGCGGATAAGAAGCAAATCGGCATAAGATGCCATAGAAATAAGCACATCCCCACAGATCTCACGGATCCCGTTCCGGAATCTCTACACCGACGATCGTTGCCCACATCATGACCTCTTCCACCCGATATCCGTCTGCGAGGTACTTCATCGAACCAATAATTTATCGTGTGAGACCCTAAGGGTACTCAGCAAGTCTTAATGCCTCTAAAGGGGACACAACCTGGGGTGACGCAATTGCAGCGAAAGATAAACCCTAGCAGTTCTACAGATAAACGCTAACCATCCGCCTAACCAATGATAGACGGATGTCCGTGAATTAATGACAACAGTTATAACAGTAATTTCATCAGATCCATCCTCCTCCCCGCTTACCAACAAGGAAACGGACGAACAACCCCCCATCCGTTGGCAATTTTATTATCCTTTCCATGAGTGTTGCACTATTTACTAGTCAAATTACTTAGTCAGATTAAAACGGTACTTTAGTTATGCTTGTCTATGATCGAGAAACTGTGCTCCAAGTCGTCCATAACCGCGGACACGGCTTTCAGAAAGTTTTACCCGTCCGGGGTGCACCAATAGCAACACACGCTCGATCAACCTCGTAAAAACCAAATCAAAACCCAACGAGGCCTTCACGACAAAGCAATCACAAGATTCAGAAATATTTCAGGGGGCCACCCCATTGAGTAGACCCGCAACGAAGTAAGCAAGCTCCGAGACGGACTCAAGGTTTGGGTAGACGGCTGTGAACGACTAGGAACCCAAAACTGGGCTTGTCGACACCGCGGAATTGTGTCCCGATCCTAAACAGTACAGGTGCTATCTATCGCACAATTGTAAATACAGTAGTAGCATGGCATAAGTACATGATAGTAAATAAAACCTCAAACTAGTTTGTGGCCCCAGGAAATAAGACTGAATCAAGCTCTGGCTCAGGGGGGTCCCATATACCTCCCAGATGTGGATAGCGCGATAAATCAAGGAACAATAATCAAGTACTCGGGGTCTTACGGGACACAATTGAGCAGGAAAAACCAAATAGCAGATGTTGCTCACCGGTGCCACTTTCATTAGTTATCCCATTACTACTCAGGTTAAGTTGTTTAGGTACCTCGTTATCCATCAGACACTCACAAACCCTACACATGTTGTTCTACGACTCGCATGGCTCAATCAACTCCTGTAGTAATGGCTCATGGGATGGAGGAACAAGCTCGGTGGGGTTTAAAAGTAAAGGCTATGCAATACTTGGGATTCAATTTGATTCAATCGCGACTCAATGATGCAAGAATAAGATAGAGGCAATAGGTACTGTATGTATGCAAGCATGTGGAAGTGCTTTCACAGCAACTCGGTTGAAGCGAGAGGCGGATGGGTAGTTCTCTGGTTCTCTTGATATATCCCACTTTCGTCTATTCGAAGAAGAACCAAACAAGCAAGGGCCAACATAAATAGAGTGCACAAGCATAGGAATAAAATGCGACAAGCAAACAATCATGCCATGATGAATGATGCACAAGTTGCATGGCAATAAAGTAGCATGGCATGGGTGAGGTGTGGAAGACAAGAAATAACATTTTAATGGGGTTCTGGATCACATTTGTTGTCATATTAGTTGCTGTACACTATATTTTTATATGATGCATGCTGCAATTGAATTCATGGATAGCATAAACAGAAAGGTCTCATCGAGCTGATCATTTTAGACATATCATTTGTTGAATTTGGAATTATAAATCAAAAGTTATTAATTATTTAAGTTCTAGTGGCATTTGTTGTAATTTGATTCAACTTGGAATTTAAAATGTGCAAAAGGCAATTTGAATGGCATATTTGAAATCCTTACATTTTTATGGTTCAGAAACATATAACATTTGCATTATTTGGATTTATGAATGAAAAGTTATTTAAAAACAGACTTATATTTGAATTTGAAATAATTAGAAAAAGATTTGAATTTAAACAGAAACAGAAACATTTTACACTCATTAAACCTAGCCTAGTCGCCAGGTGGGGCCAGGCTCACGACCCACACACCACTGGTGGGAGGGAGGGACCCATGGTTAATTAAACAAAACTAGGGACCCTTTTTATAAAATGCACACGCAGTGTGATGGGGTGTAGGGGAGCGGGTTGAGGAAAAAAGGGGCCAGGGGTTATCTGCAAGCACACGCTCTGTGGATCTTCTGCCGCTGACAGGCTGAAAACAAACACCGCGACGAGAGAAGAAAGCAGGGCGTCGGACTCGATCCGCGACCACCAAGGCCGTGGCGGCTACCGCTGCAGTGGCTAGTGGTTGTTAGGGAAGCGCGGGGTCTAGATAGGTCATTGCGACGCTGGAGCGAGCCAGCGGCAACGGCGCTGTGAGCGTTCGACGAAACAACCGGCGGGTCTAGAGGCAAGCGGCGAGCGGGCGTGTCTAGGGAGTTCGAGGGCTTCGCAGTGGTGGTGCATGGTTGGAACAGGTTGGGCGGTCTCGATCAGCGGCGAAGCGACCGGCGAATCTAGGTTCGTCGGTTCGCGTCGGCGCGGCTCTGGCTGATCCTCCTCGCTGCTGGAGTGCAGGCGTGAGACGATCTCGAGATTCCTCGACACCAGCACCACGCCCGCCTCCTGGTTCGATGACAACGAGAGGAGCCGGCGGTGTGGCGGCGTCGGGTAGATGAGGTGGAGAGGAGAAGGAAGGGTGGGAGGCTTGGATGGATCTGGGGAGGCCGAGGTGTGGGGTGGATAAGAACGAGGGGTGAGGTTAGGCTTGCGTGGGGAGGGTAGATCGGCTCGGCCACCTTTGCACCTCACGTGCATGGGTCGGCAGGCACATGGGGAGGAAGGAGGCTGCCAGGTGGGGTAGGGCGAGGCCAGGGAGGCAGGCAGGTTCGGTGTGGGGCTGCTGAGTTGGCCAGGGAGGGGGAGCTCGTGTGGGGCACGCCGGCAGGGAGAAAGAGAGCAAGAGAGAGGAGAAGAGGGTGGTCCCGGCTAGGAGCTAGGTTAGAGGGGTAGCTCGGCCAGGTGGGGGCCTCATGGCATATAGAGAGAGGGAAGAGAGTGGAGCTAGGATCGGTTAGGGTTTAGCTAGAGTGGGAGGCTCGGTTTAGAGAGGGTTGGGGAGCGAAGAGGTGAGGGGACACTTAGGGTGTGGTAGGTTTAGGTGAGAGAGGGAGGGACATGTTAGCTAGGGTTTAGTTAGTTTAGGTGTAGCTTAGGGTTTAGCCAAGATGGGATATGGGGTATGGGGTAGGTGTTAGAGAGAACTAGGATAGAGGATTAGAGAGAGAGGGGTGGATTAGGGTTTTGGTCTAGAGAGGGGAAGGTTAGATGCTTGGGGTTCCTTTTGACAAGATCCAACCATGCACCAAACAAACCCCAACAAGAACCAAGACTAGAGCAAAGGGAAAAAAGGTGATGGGGTTTTGGCAATGATCAAACAAGACCAAGCCTAAGGGGTAGAGAGAGCTGATCCATTGTAAAATCCAAATAAAAACAAATGTCAAGCTAAGGGGCACTTGCATGGGCCATGCATAGTTAATTGGTACCATATTTATCTTTGTGAAAACAAGATTAATTACATGGCTTTTTCTTATGCATTCCAAAGTGTGGAAATAAGGCCCAAGCAAAAGAAATTAGAAAGAATTCCAAGTGGAGTATGAGGAGATGATCACATTGGATTATATTTGGGACTTGCTAGTGTGTATATGCCACTAGATATTTAATAAGCCCACAAAATATCCCCACATGATGATAACCCCAAACACACACATATGGAAGCTAGGGAGAAAGGGTCCCACTCCAAGGCATGCAAAGGTGGCCAAGTGGCTCTCATGCATCAATAATGTGAAAACAAAATGATGCCAAGATGAGAACATGTGGAAAAGGAAATGGATCCATCCCAACCCACATGAGCTAGAAGTAAACCCATAAATGCCAATCTCATATTTAGTTGGATGGTGGAATTATAAGGTGGTGAAAAGAAAAGGTGGTGGAGTTAATAAGAGATATGCCCCCAAAATAACTTGGGCATTTAACAATATATCAAGATCCAAATACAATATCAAGAGGCAACTACAATTAATAATGCACATGAGATAAGAACCAAACAAGAAGGGGTTTTATATGATGCTTAAATGCAAGGTGGCATGATGACATGAGCATGATATGATGATGATGCAACAATTATATGTAGGAAGTGGCCCTTTTATTACTAGAACAAGTAGCATTACAGGTGTTAGACAACTGGGATGCTACAACTCTCCCCCACTAAACAGGAATCTCGCCCCGAGATTCTAGGAAGAAGAAGAAGACACAAAGAGGGTAGGATAGTTAACACGGAGTTCATCTTCACGCTCCCAAGTGGCTTCATCAACAGAATGGTGTGACCACTGCACCTTGCAGAACTTGATGGACTTGTTGCGAGTCCTTCTTTCTGCGGTCTCAAGGATTTTTGTGGGGTGTTCTTGATAAGACAGGTCTTCTTGGAGTTCGATTAGCTCATGATCCACGGTCTGCGGGATCTTTGAAGCACTTCTTGAGCTGAGAGATGTGGAAAACATCATGGACTTTGAGTTTTCCGGAGTTCAGGCATAAGCAACTTCTCCTCTTCTACCACGTATCTTGAAAGGACCAATGTATCTAGGAGCCAACTTTCCTTTGATCTGAAGCGGTGTGTGCCTCTCATGGGAGTGACGAAGGTACGAGATCACCGGGGCATACACCATGTCCGTGCTTCCGTCATAGTTGCTCTTCCGACGACTTTGAGCAATCTTGAGTTCTCAAGAATGATATGCACCTTCTCCTCTGCACAGTTACAATGTCGAGGCCAAACCAGATTCTTTCTCCACACACGACCAACCAATCGGAGTTACGCACTTGCGACCATAGAGAGCCTCAAATGGTGCCATTTTCAGACTCTTCGAAGGCTTGTTGTAAGAGAATTCAGCATATGGAAGACATTCCTCCCACTTCATGCCAAAGAGATGATGACCGAAGCATATCCTCCGAATCTGATTGATCCTTTCCACTTGTCCTTGCGACTAAGGGTGGTAGCGATTGAAGTTCAACTTTGTTCCCAAAGCATTTTGGAAACTCTCCCGAACTTTGAAGTGAAGATGCTTCCACAGTCGAACTGATTTCAAGCGGAACCCCATACAGAGAGACAATTACATTGATATAGAGCTCGACCAAGCTGAATCCAAATTGTTTCTTTGAGGGAAGAAATGAGCCACTTTAGAAAGCACATCGATGACAACAAAAATTGCATTGTTGCCCTTCTACGACCTTGGAAAGCCAGTGATGAAGTCCATCTCTACTTTCTCCCATTTCCATTCCGGAGGTTTCAATGGCTGTAGAAGACCGAATGGTTTCTGATGGACAGCCTTCACTCTGCGGCAGACATCACATTTTGAGACATACTTGGCACAATACCGTTTCAACCCAGGCCACCAGTATTGTGTTTTCAAGTCCATGTACATCTTTGTCTTTGCCGGGATGGATAGAAAGAACCGAATCATGCGCCTCCTTGAGAACTTGCTCTCTCAAACCGGGTAGTTTGGTACAAACATCCGGTGTTCAAAGAAAGCGTGCCTTGATCATCAACATGAAAGGACTCATACTTGGAAGCTCAAGTTTAGAGATGATCTTTTTGGTGTCGCGGATCACCAAGCGAGAGCGAATCTTTTCTTCCAAGAGGAGTAGCGGAAGGTTCAGAGATTCCCTTGTTCCACAATTTCGAGGTTGGTCGAATTCCTCGCACAAGAGAGGTTGTTGCTCTTCCATCATGAGGTTATTGACATAAGCTTTATGCTGCGCATCTCGGCCATAACATTAGCTTTGCCGGTGTGTAGTTGATGGTCACATCAAAGTCATTGATTGCTTCAATCCATCTCCTCTTGAAGGTTGAGATCAGGTGAGTGAAGATATACTTCAAACTCTTGTGGTCGAAAAGATCTCTAGCGGTTACCAAGCAAGTAGTGCCTCCATAGCTTCAAAGCAAAGACAAGCTGCTAACTCGAGGTCATGTGTGGGATAGTTGATCTCATGCGTCTTCAATGACGAGAGGCATAAGCAACCACCTGTTCTCTTGCATCGGGACCGCACCCAATCCTTGCAAAGAGGCGTCGCAGAATATCTGGAAAGGCTTAGATGTATCCGGAGGAACCAAGACTGGTGTGGAAGTGAGCTTCTCTTTGAGTGTCTCAAAACTTGCTTGACACGGAGTCCACAGTATTTCTTGCCTTTCTTGAGGAGATCGGTAAGAGGCTTTGCTATCTTGAGAAGTTACGAGCGAAGCGGCAATAGCTAGCCAAACCAAGAAAACTCCGCACTTCTTTGACATTAGCAGGAGAAGCCATTCAACAATTGTCTTCACGGTTTCGGGTTGTTGCAATGCCCTTGAGAGATGACATGACCAAGATAGGTTACTTGAGCACCAAAACTCACAGTTTGAGAACTTTGCATACAAGCGGTTCTCACGAAGCTTGTTTAAGACACACCGCAGGTGTTCTTCATGCTCTTCCTTGGACTTAGAATAGACCAGGATGTCATCCAGATAGACCACAACGAACTTATCAAGGTACTCCATGAAAACAAAGTTCATCAGCCTCGAGAAGGTAGCAGGTGCGTTGGTGAGACCGAAAGACATGACCGTGTACTCATACAGGCCATAGCGGGTGGTGAAAGCTGTTTTGGGCACATCTTCCTTGCGAATCTTGATTTGGTGATAACCACTTCTCAAGTCCAGCTTAGAGAACACTACAACTCCAGCTAGCTGATCGAAAAGATCATTAATCCGCGGAAGGGGATATTTGTTCTTGATGGTTTTAGCATTGAGAGCCCGGTAGTCCACACATAGTCTATCGGTTCTGTCACGCTTCTTCACAAAGATTGTTGGGCTACCCCAAGAAGAAGTGCTATGTTGAATGAAACCCAACTTCTCTTGTTCATCAAGTTGTCGTTTGAGTTCAGCCAACTCAGAAGGACCCATTTTATAAGGCCGCTTGGAGATAGGAGCCGTTCCAGGTTCAATCTCAATCACAAACTCAACCTCACGATCCGGAGGCATACCCGGCAACTCTTCAGGAAAGACATCTGGAAACTCACAGACCACCGGTACACTCTGAATACCTTCCATAGCATCATCATTCAGAGCCGCCAAGAGAAAAAGCTGGACAGAGGAGAGACTTGGAGAAAAGACTATATGGCCTTAGGAATCTTGAGAAAGGCGTTCAGCACAATCAATCACAGCTGCATTTGCTGTCAACCAATCCATGCCCAAGATGACATCAATGTCAGAATTGCCCAGAACAATTAAAGAAGCCGAGAATGAAGAGCCACCAATCTCAACTTGATTGCCATGACTGATATGCTCAGCCCTCATGTTTGCTCCCGGAGAAAGAACCATTAACCGCTTAAGGAGAGGAACCATGACTAACTCATTCTCATTTGCAAACTTGTGAGACACAAAAGAATGCGATGCACCAGAATCAAAGAGAACTCGTGCAGGGACTGAGTTAACGGAAAGCATACCCATCACAACTCGGTGCATGCTCGACTTGCGGCGTTGACCGTTAGCACGAGCAACGTGACCCGGGCTTGGTGTTGATGTTGAGCCGAGGTGGTGGTGCACGAACGAAGGAGAGCTTGCTGCAGATCTTGGTGGGGTGGAGAGCTTTGTTCTTCATCAGACGATTCGATGGGGATGTCCGGGATCTCCACACGTGAAGCGTGCACCAGTGGGCGTGGAGCAACGTAGCCGGGGACTCCGCCAGCGCTCCGGGTAGTGGTTGTAGCCCACAGGATCCGATGGTGAAGTTTGGTGGCCTTGACGCGTAACTTGCAGGTCTTGGTGGGCCGGGCGACGGTGGGGTGTTAGGAACCCGGACACGCCGCTTAGAAGGAGCTGCCATAGCTGCGAGCTTGATACATCCTGTTGTGTTTCTTGGACTCCTCAAACACTTGCTGCTTGCCTCCTCTTGCAGGCATGTGCTGTAGTTCAGGAAAGATCGGCCTTGCATGTGTAATTGCATACTTGATCGCATTGAGCCCTTGCACGAACCTCTTACGCTTCTTCTTGTCATCGGATACCTCATCACCACCATAACGAGAGAGGTTCATGAAGTTCTGATATAGGTGTTGACGTTATCTTTTCCTTGCTTGAGTTGAGAAAAGCCTCCTTCATCCTTTCCATTACAATCTCGTGACAACTGCTCCTTGAACGCTCGGTGAACCTCTCCCAAGTAGGTGAAACCCGGTGCACTTGCCTTCAAGTAGTTCTCCCACCAGAGTGCATCTCCCTTGAAGGTGAGTAGCACACTTGACCCACTCTGCTCGGAACATCGGGTCTCGAGCAACCTTGACATCTCACGCAGCCAATCATCCCGCGTCAATGGTCGATCGAAACATCAAAGCGGAGGTTGAATTTCAGGAAGCTCTTGATGTCTCCTCGCTTGGGAGGTGGAGGAAGTGGAGCAAACTCGTTCCTCTGACACTCTCCTCAAAGCTGCTGGTTACTGTGCATTGCTGCCAAAGCATTAGCGATGTTTGACATATGAGCCGATTCGGTGGTATGTCCTCATCGAGCAGCGTGGTGGAGCCATCTGTCATTGATATAAAACTCAAGTCGTACTATAATGGAAGATGATAATAATCCAAAATAGTACCAAGATGGAATTAACCAAGATTAAAGGATACAATTTACTGAGATGATATTAAAATATCAACAAAGTTCAAAGCACCTAAAAGATATTAAGCATATCGCACACAACTGAAAAGGAGTGTGGTACAAATATATCAAAGAAAATTTTCCACAAATTTGGCATTAAAATACCAATAGATGCATAAAATTACTTAACGAATCAAGATTAGTGACTCTACCGATTCAATATACAAAAGCGAATGATAGGAGTAGTGGTATGGTCGCGACTCCATCCCGCACTCAAATCATTACTCCGCACATGAACAAGTGGAACACATATCCTAACCCCTTCTTCTCACGACGAACCCTAAAGATTGGTAACTACGGAAACGAACACCCCAAACAAGATAGCGTCGGATACAAAAGTAAGACAGATTGCGTCGGTTTGCAAAAGCCTGTCGGTATGGAATGTACCAACAGTTGATAAACAAAGGCTGATTAGATAACAACTTGGATGCAATAGATAGACAAGGGATTACACACACACACACACACACACACAACCTATGGTACTATGGAAACCCAGAACACGTGAATCCTAGTTTGAATTATAAGAAGAGGATTGAAAACGTTGCACTTCCTTACCAGAAAAGGGTGGGTGGGTGGGAAAGAAGAAAAGTGAAAGCAGTCCTACTCTCGCGTTTTGTTTTCCCTAGTATACATAACTACCAAAATATTTGCTAGGCCGACAACGTTTGGTTTGAGACCACGAAGGTCGGGATGGCTCGATACCAATTGTAACTACCTCGGTGAATTACGCTCCTAGCTACAAGCCTGGATGAGCGGTAGTGGTTGAAATAATACGGTGGGGCCCCAAAGCCACTCACGGGTAGACCTTTCGACGTCCCAACCACTTCAATTCATCGGGACACACAGGCGGCGTAATCGGCGAAGGATCAAATACATACACAAATGAGTATGTATGCAAGCCACCATACAAGAGTACATCGAGCCATACCATCTAGAAAGAAAGGAAAATATAGCATATACGGCAAGATTCAAATGACCTAGATAGATCTAATATTTTAGGATAATTCCTCATACATCACACATCGAGTATCATGCGGGCGGCAAACAAAGTCCGTGCGGATAAGAAGCAAATCGGCATAAGATGCCATAGAAATAAGCACATCCCGCCACAGATCTCACGGATCCCGTTCCGGAATCTCTACACCGAGCGATCGTTGCCCATCATCGCTCTTCCACCCAGTATCCATCCTGCGAGGTACTGTTCATCTGAACCAATAATTTATCGTGTGAGACCCTAAGAATTTTCGGCAAGTCTTAATGCCTCTAAAGGGGACACAACACAGGGTGACGAATTGCAGCGAAGATAAACCCTAGAAGTTCTACTGAGATAAGCGCTAACCATCCGTGTAACCAATGATAGGCGGATGTCCGTGAATTAATGACAGATTATAACAGTAATTTCGCCGATCCATCCTCCTCCCGCTTACCAACGAGGAAGCGGACGAACAACCCCCATCCGTTGGCAATTTTATTATCCATTCCATGAGTGTTGCACTATTTACTAGTCACATTACTTAGTCAGATTAAAGCGGTACTTTAGTTATGCTTGTCTATGGTCGAGAAACTGTGCTCCAAGTCGTCCATAACGCGGACACGGCTTTGAAAAGTTTTACCCGTCCGGGGTGCACCAATAGCAACACACGCTCGATCAACCTCGGAAAAACCAAATCAAAACCCAACGAGGCCTTCACGACAAAGCAATCACAAGATTCAGAAATATTTCAGGGGGCCACCCAATGAGTAGACCATAGCAGTAAGCAAGCTCGAGACGGACTCAAGGTTTGGGTGAGCGTGTGAGCGGGGAACCCAAAACTGGGCTTCGACACGCGAATCGTGTCGATCCTAAACGATCTGGTGCTATCTGTCGCACAATTGTAAATACAGTAGTAGCATGGCATAAGTATAGGATAGTAAATAAAACCTCAAACTAGTTTGTGGCCCCAGGAAATAAGACTGAATCAAGATCTGGCTCAGGGGGGTCCCATATACCTCCAGGATGTGGATAGCGCGATAAATCAAGGAACAGGAATCAAGTACTCGGGGTCTTACGGGACACAAGTGAGCAGGAAAAACCAAATAGCAGATGTTGCTCACCGGTGCCACTTTCATTAGTTATCCCATTACTACTCAGGTTAAGCTGTTTAGGTACCTCGTTATCTATCAGACACTCACAAACCCTACACATGCTGTTCTACGACTCGCATGGATCAATCAACTCCTGTAGTAATGGCTCATGGGATGGAGGAACAAGCTCGGTGGGGTTTAAAAGTAAAGGCTATGCAATACTTGGGATTCAATTTGATGCAATCGCGACTCAATGATGCAAGAATAAGATAGAGGCAATAGGTACTGTATGTATGCAAGCATGTGGAAGTGCTTTCCTGGCAACTCAGTTGAAGCGAGAGACGGATCTGGGTAGTTCTCCTGGTTCTCTTGATATATCCCCCTCGTCTATTCGGAAGAAGAACCAAACAAGCAAGGGCCAACATAAATAGAGTGCACAAGCATAGGAATAAAATGCGACAAGCAAACAATCATGCCATGATGAATGATGCACAAGTTGCATGGCAATAAAGTAGCATGGCATGGGTGAGGTGTGGAAGACAAGAAATAACATTTTAATGGGGTTACGGATCACATTTGTTGTCATATTAGTTGCTGTACACTATATTTTATATGATGCATTCTGCAATTGAAGTCATGGATAGCATAACAGAAAGGTCTCGTCGGTGATCATTTTAGACATATCATTTGTTGAATTTGGAATTATAAATCAAAAGTTATTAATTATTTAAGTTCTAGTGGCATTTGTTGTAATTTGATTCAACTTGGAATTTAAAATGTGCAAAAGGCAATTTGAATGGCATATTTGAAATCCTTACATTTTTATGGTTCAGAAACATATAACATTTGCATTATTTGGATTTATGAATGAAAAGTTATTTAAAAACAGACTTATATTTGAATTTGAAATAATTAGAAAAAGATTTGAATTTAAACAGAAACAGAAACATTTTACACTCAGCTAAACCTAGCCCTAGTCGCAGCCAGGTGGGGCCAGGCTCACCCGGACCCACGCCCTGGCTGGGAGGGAGGAGGACCCATGAGTTAATTAAACAAAACTAGGGACCCTTTTATAAAATGCACAGAGGCGGCAGTGGGGTGTAGGGGAGCGGGTTGAGGAAAAAGGGGCCGGGGTATCTGCGAAAGCACACGCCATGGATCTTCTCTGTGACGACTGAAAACAAACACCGCGGCGAGAGAAAGCAGTAGCGTCGGACTCGATCCGCGACCCAGGCGCGCGCCATGGCGGCTACTGCGGTGACTGCGTGGTTGTTGTGAGGCGCCGGGGTCTAGATAGGTCATTGCGCGGCAGGAAGAGCCAGCGCGGCAAGGCGTGCGGCGTTCGACAAAACAACGCGGGGCTAGAGCGATGCAATGAGTGTGTCTAGGGAGTTCGAGGGCTTACCGCGGTGGTGGTGCGTGGTTGGAGAACGGTTGGGATGCGTGATCAGCAGTGGCGAGCCTTGGCGGAGCTAGGGTTCGTCGGTTGGCGTCGGCGTCTGAGGCTCCTCCTCGCCTGCTGAGTGCAGGCGGCGGGACGATCTCGAGCTTCCTCGACACCAGCACCACGCCCGCCTCCTGGTTCGATGACGACGAGAGGGAGCCGACGGTGTGGCCGGCGTCGGGGTAGATGAGGGTGGATAGGGAAAACGAAGGGGAGGGAGGCTTCGGGATGGATCTGGGGAGCGGCCAGAGGGTGTGGGGTGGATAAGAACGAGGGGGGGAGGGTAGGCTTGCGTGGGGAGGGTAGATCGGCTCGGCCACCTTTGCACCTCACGTGCATGGGTCAGCGGAGCACATGGGGAGGGAGGAGGCTGCTGTGGGGTGGGGCGAGGCCAAGCGAGCATGTTCTTGGGGCTGGGGCTGAGTGGGCCGAGGGGGCTCGTGTGGGGAGGGGGCGAGAGAAAGAGAGAGGAGAAGAGGGTGGTCCGGCTAGGAGCTAGGTTAGAGGGTAGCTCGGCCGGTGGGGCCTCATGGCATAGAGAGGGAAGAGAGTGGAGCTAGGATCGGTTAGGGTTTACCTAGAGTGGGAGGCTCGGTTTAGAGAGGGTTGGGGAAGAAGAGGTGAGGGACACTTAGGGTGTGGTAGGTTTAGGTGAGAGAGGGAGGGACATGTTAGCTAGGGTTTAGTTAGTTTAGGTGTAGCTTAGGGTTTAGCCAAGATGGGATATGGGGTATGGGGTAGGTGTTAGAGAGAACTAGGATAGAGGATTAGAGAGAGAGGGGTGGATTAGGGTTTTGGTCTAGAGAGGGGAAGGTTAGATGCTTGGGGTTCCTTTTGACAAGATCCAACCATGCACCAAACAAACCCCAACAAGAACCAAGACTAGAGCAAAGGGAAAAAAGGTGATGGGGTTTTGGTAATGATCAAACAAGACCAAGCCTAAGGGGTAGAGAGAGCTGATCCATTGTAAAATCCAAATAAAAACAAATGTCAAGCTAAGGGGCACTTGCATGGGCCATGCATAGTTAATTGGTACAATATTTATCTTTGTGAAAACAAGATTAATTACATGGCTTTTTCTTATGCATTCCAAAGTGTGGAAATAAGGCCCAAGCAAAAGAAATTAGAAAGAATTCCAAGTGGAGTATGAGTAGATGATCACATTGGATTATATTTGGGACTTGCTAGTGTGTATATGCCACTAGATATTTAATAAGCCCACAAAATATCCCCACATGATGATAACCCCAAACACACACATATGGAAGCTAGGGAGAAAGGGTCCCACTCCAAGGCATGCAAAGGTGGCCAAGTGGCTCTCATGCATCAATAATGTGAAAACAAAATGATGCCAAGATGAGAACATGTGGAAAAGGAAATGGATCCATCCCAACCCACATGAGCTAGAAGTAAACCCATAAATGCCAAGCTCATATTTAGTTGGATGGTGGAATTATAAGGTGGTGAAAAGAAAAGGTGGTGGAGTTAATAAGAGATATGCCCCCAAAACAACTTGGGCATTTAACAATATATCAAGATCCAAATACAATATCAAGAGGCAACTACAATTAATAATGCACATGAGATAAGAACCAAACAAGAAGGGGTTTTATATGATGCTTAAATGCAAGGTGGCATGATGACATGAGCATGATATGATGATGATGCAACAATTATATGTAGGAAGTGGCCCTTTTATTACTAGAACAAGTAGCATTACAGGTGTTAGACAACTGGGATGCTACATCACCCCCCTCTAGGCGACATCCATATCCTTTCAACAGGATTCATAAATAATTTACAAGTGATTCGGCAAACAAAGTAAGAAACATAATTATGCGGAATATAACGGTACGGCACATAAGTAAATATTACACACGGTCTAAATTAAAACAATACTACGGCTCCCCACCGAGTGCCTAAATACGTGCCTTCAAATTTTCTATCTCGACACGTTGGTCCATGATGAGGACTCATGCTTCAACAGGAAATGGGTCGTCGTACCACTAGAAGAATCCACATTGGCCATTACCCTATTAAAATGTTCTACAATTATTTGATGGGTTTCGCGGCATAGTAAATCAAAAATTTCTACGGATGTGAACAGAGGGAAAGCCAAGATCTAATCTAGGAGATGCAATCAACGAGAGAGATTGGATTAGATCTTCATACCCTTGAAGATTCGCACAATGAACGTTCGTTAACGTGGGTGATGTAGTCGTACTCGCTTCTCCTCCTCGCGATCCGATCCGATCTAGCACCACAAGTGGCGGTGCCCGTGAGATGCACACGTGTAGCACCTCGGCGTCTCCTCCTTCCTTGGACCAGCAAGTAGGGTGGAGAGATAGATTGGATCTACAACACGACGGCGTGTATATGGTGGAGAATTTCACTGCAGGCTTCGCCTACAAGCGATGGGAGGGGAGAGAGGAGAGCAGGGCAACTAGGGTTGGAGGCAAGGTGTAGGGGGGAGGGGGCGCACCAGCCCTCTATATATAGAGGGGGGGCGGCCAGCCCTTGCCCCTCCTCCAAGCCTTGGGCCAGCGGCCAAGGGAGGAAGGAGTGGGGGGCAAGGACTCTCCCTCCTTCTAGAAATTCTATCCCTAGTTTAAACGATTTAAACCCTATAGAATCGGCTGGGCCCTATGGGGCCTTGTGCCCTGGCCCAAAGCCAGGACACTCCCTCATAGGCCCATGCCCTCCCGGAAGGTGGGGCCACGTTGGTCCCTTCCGAAGGTTCTAGAAGCTTCCGACAATACCGATTAACCCGGAACAATTCAACTCCAAAACTGCATTGCCTTATATGAATCTTATTCTCCGGACCATTCGAACCTCTCGTGATATCCCGGATCCCATCCGAGACTCAACAAAAATTCATAAACCAATTATCCAATCTATCCTAGCGTCGAGACACGTTAAGTGTGTGACCTGCGGGTTCGAGAATATGCGCATGATCTTCTATCAATAATCAAGCGGGTGCAGGCACCCATATTGACTCCCACATTCATCGATGATCATATCGGATGAACCACGATGTCGATTCAAACAATCCCATATATATATTCCCTTCGTCTCGCGATATTTTACTTGCCCGAGATTCGATCGTCGCACCGTCATACCTAGTTCAATCTCATTCACAACGGCAAGTACTTTACTGCTCCGTAATCCGATATCACTTTGTGATTAACTCCTTAACCACATGCTTGCAAGCGGTGTTGATATCGACACGAGGGACCAAGTATATCTCTCCGACTTGGGAGGGACAAATTCCATCTTGATACATACAACCCAATGATACTTTCCGATCACCGAGAGACACCTTTATGATCACCCTCTCATAGGATGACGTTTGATGACCTCAAAGCTTTCTTCCGATACCGGGAGTTGTATTATCTCATGGTCTAAGGAATACAATATTTGACATAGGAAAAGCTTCGCAAAGATGAACACGATGATACGATCTAATTGCTTCGCTTAGTTTGGGTCTGTCCATCATATCATTCTCCAATGATATGATCTCATTATAAATTAACAACTCATGTCTATGGTTAGGAAACCTTAACCATCATTGATCAATGAGCTAGTCCATAGAGGCGTACTAGGGACACGGTGTTGTTCACAAACGACACAAGTATTAAAGTTTCCGCTTAATACAATTCTAGCATGGAATATAAACTTTATCATGAACAAGAATTATAATAATAACATCTTTATTATTGCCTCTAGGGCATAATTCCAACAGTCTCCCACTTGCACTAGAGTCAATAATCTAGTTTACATCTGTCAACAAACTCACACCCATGGCACTGAGGTGTTGATCATGTTTTACACGTGGAAGAGGTTTAGTCAATGGATCTGCGACATTCAGATCCGTATGTACTTTGCTAATCTTCAGATCTCCATCTGCAATATAATCTCGGATTATATGAAACTTGCGGTTGATATGCTTGGTCTTTGGATGATATCTTGGTTCCTTAGCAAGTGCTATGGCGCCAGTGTTGTCACACAATATCTCCAGTGGGTCCAATGCACTTGGAACCACGCCAAGCTCGATGAAGTTTCGATCCAAACTCCTTCACTTGACGCTGCAGCAGCCATGTATTCCGCTTCCTTGTAGATCTCGGTCATGCTTTGCTTGCTTCTCCACCACGGCTCCTCCATTCAAAATATAAACGTATCCTCACGAGATTTGAATCATCCTTGTCGATTGTCAAAACTAGCGTCGGCGTAACCTTTACGACAAGTCGTTCATCACCCCATAGACTAAGAACATTTCTTTAGTCCTATTTAGGTACTTTAGGATGTTCTTCACGGCTGTCCGATGTTCCACTCTGGATCACTTTGATATCCGCTCGTCAAACTAAGAGCATTGGACACATCCGTCTAGTACACATATGGCATACATGATGGAACCTATGGCCGAGGCATAAGGCACTTTGCTCATAGCCTCCTATCATTTCATCAGGCTGGACACCGAGCCTTGCTCAATATCTTACCGACAACATAGGCACCGAACCTTTCTTTGCCTTATCCATTACGAACCTTTTCGAACTTTGTCTAGGTATGTACTACGCTTAAAGCTATCAGCGTCTTTGTCTATCTCTATAGATTTTGATGCCCAATATAAGCGACTTCACCTAGGTCTTTCATTGAAAAAACACTTGTTCAAATATCTCTTCACATCGTTAAGCATGTTGATGTCATTTCCAATAATTAATATGTCATCCACATATAGTACCAGAAACGTCACCGAGCTCCCACTCACTTTCTTGTAGATACAAGCTTAGCAATTTGGAACAAATCCAAAGCTCTTGATCACTTGATCAAAATGAAGGTTCCAACTCCGAGATGCTTGCTTCCATAAATGGAACGCAAGTTTGCACACTTTATCAAGCATCCTTAGGATCGACAAAACCTTCGGGTTGCATCATATACAACTCTTCATCAATGTTCCCATTGAGGAAAGCAGTCTTGACATCCATCTGCCATATTTCATAATCATGAAACGCAACAATTGCTAATAAAATCCGAATGGACTTAAACATCGCTACGGGAGAAAAAGTCTCATCGTAGTCAACACCTTGAACTTGTCGAAAACCTTTCGCGACAAGCCGTGCTTTATAGACGGTAACATTACCATCCGTCCGTTTTCTTCTTGAATATCCATTTGCACTCAACAGACTTTCGGTCGCTAGGAGGGTCCACCAAAGTCCATACTTGGTTTTCGCTCATGGATCCCAATTGGATTTCATGGCTCTAGCCATTTCTCGAGTCCGGCTCATCATCGCTTCCTCATAATTCGTAGGTTCACCGTCTTCTACTAACAAGGCAAATAAGACAGGTTGCTGCATTACCACTCGGGAGGGGCACGCGACCTTGTCGACCCGCGACGCTCAAGAGAAGATCGTCCAAGCTTCATGATCCTTATCATTAGCTTCCTCTATTGTTGGTGCAAAGCGACTGGAACAATTTCAGGTCTTGCTACTCTCCAATTCAAGAGAAGGTTCAATAACCTCGTCTAGCTCTACTTTCCTCCCACTCACTTCTTTCGAGAGAAACTCCTTCTCAAGAAAGGAACCGTTTCTGACAAACACTTTGCCTTCGGTTCTCGTGATAGAAGGTATACCCAATAGTTTCCTTAGGGTATCCTATGAAGACGCATTCGCTTTGGGTTCGAGCTTGTCCGCACCAATTTCTTGACATAAGCTTCAGATCCCCAAACTTTAAGAAACGACAACTTAGGTTTAGCACCAAACCACTCATACGGTGTCGTCTCAACGGATTTAGATGGAGCCCTATTTAAAGTGAATGCAGGTTTCTAATGCATAACCCCAAAATGATAACGGCAAATCAAGAAGAGACATCATTGATCGGACCATATCTAATAGGGTTCGATTCCTGCTCAGACACACCATTGCTACTGTGGTGTTCCGTGGAGTGAGTTGTGAAACGATTCCACTTGCTTTAAGATGCGTGAGAAAATCATAACTCAAATATTCACCTCCACGATCGGATCGTAGAAACTTAATCTTCTGTTATGATGGTTCTCCACTTCATTCTGAAATTCCTTGAACTTTTCAAATGTTTGATTTATGTTTCATTAAATAGATATACCCATATCTACTTAAGTCATCGGTAAAAGTGAGGAAATAGCGATATCCACCAAGGTCGAAACACTCATCGGTCCGCATACATCGGTATGTATGATTTCCAACAAGTCCGTTGCTCGCTCCATCATACCGAGAACGGGTTGTGATCATCTTGCCCATGAGGCATGGTTCGCATGTGTCAAATGATTCAAAATCAAGAGACTCCAAAAGTCCATCGTAATGGAGTTTCTTCATGCTCTTTACTCCAATATGACCTAGACGATTACACAAATAAGTAGTATTATCACTATCTACTTTGCATCTCTTAGCCTCAATGTTATGGATGTGTGTTTCATCCCTTTCGAGATTTAGAAGAAATAAACCATTCACAAGAGGTGCATGACCATAAAAGATGTTACTCATATAAATAGAACAACCATTATTCTCCGATTTAAATGAATATTCGTCTTGCAATAAACACGATCCGAAATGATGTTCATGCTCAATGCAGCACATAATAACATTTATTAAGGTTTAAAACTAATCCCGAAGGTAAAACTAAGGAGAGCGTCGACGGCCATCACATCAACTCTTGATCCGTTGCAACGCCAGCGTCACCTCATCCCTCGCAAGCCGCCGTCTATTCCGTAGCTCCTGTTTCGAGTTACAAATATTAGCAACCGAACCAGTATCAAATACCCTGGCACTACAACGAGGGCTAGTAAGGAAAACATCAATAACATGTATATCAAATATACCTTTGATGATGCCAGCCTTCTTCTCCGCTAAGTACTTCGGACAGTTGCGCTTCCAGTGACCCTTGTCCTTGCAATAGAAGCACTCAGTGTTCGGCTTAGGACCAGACTTGAGCTTATTCTCAGCAGGGGCAGTGCGTTTGCTGCCGCCCTTCTTGAAGGGCTTCTTTGCTCCCTTACCTTTCTTAAAGGAGGGCTTGTTGACCATCAACACATGATTATCCTTCTTGATGTCCACCTCCGCAGCCTTCAGCTTTGCGAAGAGCTCGGTGATCGTATCAGTGGAGCCAATCTGATTATGAGTCACTACAAAACTTTTGTAGCTGGGAGGGAGTGATAGCGAGAATCACATCAATCTTGAGCTCCTCCGAATCGTGCATTCCAGTTGCTCAAGGCGTTGAGTGTAGCCCGACATCTTTATGGCGTGCTCACTAACGGAACTCCCTTCCTCCATCTTGCAGTTAAAGAACTTCTCGGAGATCTCATATCTCTCAGAACGGGCCTGAGTCTGAAACATGGTTTTCAGCTCCTCGAGAATCTCAAAGGGCCCGGGATACTCTTCAAAACGATTTTGAAGTTCCGGTTCCATAGCAAACAACATGGTGCTCTTAATCACACCATAATCATCTTTGCCGATGATAGACTTTCTCATCAGTAGTAGCGCGATGCAGTAGGGGTCACCTAACGCTTTCCCAAGGACATAGTCCTTTTGTCCGCCAGACAGAATGATTCTTAGATTGCGGAACCAATTGGTGAAGTTAGACCCATTGTTTCTAAGCTTTTCTTTCTCAACAAAAACATTGAAGTTGAAGTTGGACTTGGCCATGTGATCTACAGTATTTGCAAGTACAATTTAGACTATGTTCATGATAAATAGTTCAACTTAAACAAATTACTAGATGAACTCCCACTAAATTCAACATCCCTCAAGTTGTTTAGTGAACACGATCCAAATTCACCACACCTAATCCGATCATCACGAGAAGAGATGTGGTTCCAATGGTGTACAACAAAGTGTCGATCATATCATTCATATGACTCATGCTTAACCTTTCGGTTCTTGTGTTCCGAGGCCATGTCTGTACATGCTAGGCTCGTCAAGCTAGACCCAAGTATTTCCGCGTGTGCAAAACGCTTGCACCTGTATGTGAGCGTAGATTCTATAGCACCCGATCATCACGTGATGCTTGGACACATTTAACTTTAGCGGTGCATACTCGGGAGAACAGTTTTATCTTGATCTTTATGAGGAATCATCTTATAATGCTACCGTCGCGATCTAAGCATAATAAGATACATAAAAGGATAAACATCACATGCATATAACTTTATGTGACATGGTATAGCCAATCTTCAAGAATGATCTCCATCTTGTGCTCCTAAGATGATCTCCATCACTCCACCATGATTGCCTCCACCACTAGCAACTACAACTATTGCTAACTACTTAGCGATAAAGTAAAGCTGTTACATGGCGTATAAGAAGTTGACACAGGTCATACACAATTATAAAGACAACCATATGGCTCTCGCCGTTGTGTACTCATCGACATGCAAGTCGTGAAACATTACAAAACATGATCATCGCATACATTATACACATCACATCTTGGGCCATACCATATCACAGAAAACACTCCCTGCAAAAACAAGTTAGACGCCTCTACTTTATTGTTGCATGTTTTACGTGGCTTTATGGGAGTACATGCTAAGAACGATTCTTACCTACGGAAAGCCACAACGGTGATATTATGGTTGCCAAACTCCGGTGTTAATCCCATGACAACTATAGTGAGAGACATCCACATCCACGCATGTGGTACAAGCCACACGTCAAGTGTGAGCCGGTCTCATGAAACGACGTCGCGTAAGGTTGGCCTGGACCGCTTCAATCTCACTATACCGTCATAAGAAGAACACAAACAAGAGGCTTGCAACAGAAAACATCAACGCCGCAACAACCATGTTGCGTTCTACTCGTGAAACACATCTACGCATAGATCTAGCTCGATACCACCGATGGGTTTGGCGGCATAGTAAATCAAAATTTTCTGATGCGAGCAGAGGGAAAGCCAAGATCTAATCTAGGAGATGCAATCAACGAGAGATTGGATTAGATCTTCATACCCTTGAAGATTCATGCAGGAACGTTAAATCGGGCAACGTGGGTGATGTAGTCGTACTCGCTTCTCCTCCTCGCGATCCGATCCGATCTAGCACCACAAGTGGCGGTGCCTCCGTGAGATGCACACATGTAGCACCTCGACGTCTCCTCCTTCCTCGGACCAGCAAGTAGGGTGGAGAGATAGATTGTATCTACAACACGACGGCGTGGTGTATATGGTGGAGAATTTCACGCAGGCTTCGCCTACAAGCAGTCGGGAGAGAGAGGAGAGCAGCAGGCAACTAGGGTTGGAGGCAAGGTGTAGGGAGGGGCGCAGCCCTCTATATAGAGGGGCGCCAGCCTGCCCTCCTCCAAGCCTTGGGCGGCGGCAAGGGAGGAAGGAGTGGGGGCAAGGACTCTCCTCCTTCTAGAAATTCTATCCCTAGTTTAAACGATTTAAACCCTATAGAATCGGCTGGGCCCTATGGGCCTTGTGCCCCTGGCCCAAAGCGGCCAGGACACTCCCTCATAGGCCCATGCCCCCTCCCGAAAGGTGGGGCCACGTTGGTCCCCTTCCGGAAGGTTCTAAAGCTTCCGACAATACCGATTAACACCGAACAATTCAACTCCAAAACTGCATTGCCTTATATGAATCTTATTCTCCGGACCATTCGAACCTCTCGTGATATCCCGGATCCCATCCGAGACTCGAACAAAAATTCATAAACCAATTATCCAATCTATCCTAGCGCCGAGACACGTTAAGTGTGTGACCTCTGGTTCGAGAATATGCGAACATGATCTTCTATCAATAATCAACAAATGGGTCAGGCCCATATTGACTCACACATTCATCGATGATCATATCGGATGAACCACGATGTCGAGATTCAAACAATCCCATATATATATTCCTTCGTCTCGCGATATTTTACTTGCCGAGATTCGATCGTTTGCAGCCATACCTAGTTCAATCTCGCTCACGGAAGTACTTTACTCGTTCCGTAATCCGATATCACTTTGTGATTAACTCCTTAACCACATGCTTGCAAGCGTGTTGATATCGACAAGTGGGCCCAAGTATATCTCTCCGACTTGGGAGGACAAATTCCATCTCGATACATACAACCCAATGATACTTTCCGATCACCTGAGAGACACCTTTATGATCACCCTCTCATAGGATGACGTTTGATGACCTCAAAGCTTTCTTCCGATACTAGGGAGTTGTATTATCTCATGGTCTAAGGAATACAATATTTGACATAGGAAAAGCTTCGCAAAGATGAACACGATGATACGATCTAATTGCTTCACTTAGTTTGGGTCTGTCCATCATATCATTCTCCAATGATATGATCTCATTATCAATTGACAACTCATGTCTATGGTTAGGAAACCTTAACCATCATTGATTAATGAGCTAGTCCATAGAGGCGTACTAGGGACACAGTGTTGTTCACAAATCACACAAGTATTAAAGTTTCCGCTTAATACAATTCTAGCATGGAATATAAACTTTATCATGAACAAGAATTATAATAATAACATCTTTATTATTGCCTCTAGGGCATAATTCCAACATTATTAACTATAACACACATAGGCTATATATTTATAAATATGATGGTTTTAAGTACATACATACACCCAGGACAATCCCAATACCTTCGTCTAGCATTTCGGAACCTCCAGACATAGCATAGCCTAGTTTCAAAGTTGCAGTCGTACCAAAATCGTCGAAGATCTGCCATTATTGTGTTGTTGTAGGTGAGACGGAAAACATTGCGTACGAGTGGTATATATAGCTACATATTTCTAAAGTATTATATGGGGTATGTTTATTTTTCTTTGAGTGCCACTGTAAACGGTGTGTAGTCACCATCAATTATACATTGCAGTATCACTAATGTGTAGTACTACTAGCAGCAGTGTGTAGTCACCATCAATAGTGTGTAGTACTACTAGCAGCAGTGTGCTATCCAAATCACATGCGCTCAGTGTTTCAGTTCTCAGTGTTTTAGTGATCAATAATTTCCATTGCTCAGTGTTTTGCAGTGCTCAATTATTAAAATGGTTTAGTGAATCGCTGACTCACTGACTCAATCACAATAATTTCAATATTCAATGATTCACTGACTCAGTGACTCCGTGCATATTAATTTCAATAGTCCAATGATTCACTAGTGATCAATGATTCAATGATTCGTAGCCATGTGAGTGTTGCAGGAGCAATAATTCATCACAACACTAATTCATTGCTTCTCTTTAACTATAAATTTCCATGCACTCTTGCTTTCAACTCACAATTACTAGCACCATGTCCAGAAATCGTACTCTTCCAGGTAGCTCAGCCAATCCATATGATCCTGATTGTTACCCAAGTATTCTAGGTATACACTGTCGTTGTCCAACACGGCCAATTGTTAGGGTCGAATATGATTGGTCGTTTGAGAATGCAGGGAGAAGATTCTCAATATGTGCCAAACCAGAGTTACGTGCAATTAACACCGCCAATTGTTAGGGCACAATATTCACTATTGATATCATGATGTTTCATTGGTGGGGGTACTGATGCGGCCACTATCAGTACGAAGACGAAGAGTTCTCTCCGGAAGCTAGAGTACTATTTATAACAATCATATGGAGATTGAAAGGCTCAAGACGCAACTTCACAATTTAGGTGGCGAACCATAGATTTATGTTTCTGTAAGAATAAGGTTGGAAACCATGTATGTTCTGTAATTTTCAATTTGTCCAATAATTAAATATTTTGTAAGAGAACTCTATGTCTTATAGTGAATAATTACTAAATTAATTAAATATTTTGTACGGCACCATTTGATCTGGCGCCGAGGTTGCACAGTTCGGCGCCATTTGAAATGGCACCGAGGACTGGGCCTGGATTTGTAGATCTAACGCACCTACTGTGTCTGGTGTGGCGCCGACGACGCTATAGGCGCTGAAGTTCGGCGCCACTTGAAATGGCGTCGAAGTTGCATAGTTCGGCGCCAGTTGAAATGGCACCGAGAACTGGGGCTGGATTTGTTGATCCAACGCACCTTCTGTGTCTGATCTGGCGCCGACGACGCATATAGGCGCCAAAGGAAGTGGCGCCGAGGTTGCACAGTTCGGCGCCAGTTGAAATGCAAGTGGCGCCGAGGTTGCACAGTTCGGCGCTAGTTGAAATGGCGCCGACATCTATGCACACTTGGAAAATGCTAACAGCATTCTCAAATTCCCAGATTCACATATAACACATATGACAGTTCACAGATGACAAATAACAATATATGACACATCGCAAAAATGCAGTAATAGTTCAAGATTCAGAACATTACATATACCACATCACATCACATTCATCACAGGTAGGTAGCAAAATATGTCCGCACATACATAGTTCAAGTTTCATAATATGTCTGCACAATCATCACAAACAGGTTGCACAATGACAGGTCTCACTGCGCCTTCCTTTTATTGACGACACCCTTCTTACGGCGTGGTTTGAGAGCGTCAGTGCAGGGGGTTGTAATATCCGGTGCGCGGCGCACACGAGAACCCCTACAAGGCATACCTTGTGATTGGCTTGGCTGACTCGGCTCCGGACCATCATGGACAGTTTGGGAGGAGGAAGCTCCACGGAACATGGACAATGGAGTGTCAGATTCGATGGAGGTCCCGTCACCTAAGTTGTACATGGATGTGCTGCCACCAGAAGTTGGAGGGCTCTGTTGGAGACTCGTCATGACAGCGGTAGGATCCCGGCATCCAAGCCTAGACACCAACGAGTGGGAACGTTTGACCAATTTCTGCATAATAGAATAATGTAAGTGTTGGCCAAACTTGTAGATACTTGCATAGGGAACGAGCGGGAAACATATGTACATTTGCCAAACTTGTGAACTTTGCTAGTCGTTACCTCGAGACACTTGCATGGTGTAGACTCGGCAGCTGGACTTACCGGAGTAACCCTCAGCGCCACTTCAGCTTCTTTGACCCCTCGTACAAGCTCACCGGCCTACAAAGCATGACAGATATGAACATCATCAATGAGAACTAGCAAATAATTCAGTTCTTGATATTGTTATGTTCTTACCACATGGCTTCGCACGCGGCCATGGTCGACACGCTTGTCCATCCGGACCTCTTCATCAAACTCATTTGGCTCGTCGGATCCCTCTTCTAAGCAATTGATGTTGGTCCAGCTGGGCTTGAGATGAACCCGAGTAGCTTTCTGCAGCCATGCCTCATAGTCTCGGCAGCTGTTATAATCCCAACTCTGCTGGAGGATATCTTTATGAGATGCATTGTCATTCTATTCCCGGATATACTCCCGGTGATGATGTTCCCAATCAGTAATTGACTTGTTTTTCCTTCTATCAAGCCTACTAAAAAGCACATAGAGGAGACAATGAAGAACCAAGGAGAAACATATATGCGATAGGATAAAGGCGTTGGCGCTTAAGGGATCTTACTTGTGCAGATCAGACGAGGTGGAGAAGTGCTCCGGGGGCAATTCCTGGACCTTACCAAACTGCATCCCGACTCGGTGTGGAAGGTGGTACTCGACCGCGTAGAAGCAAATGAGCGGGCACCTCTTCATCCACATATCCATGTCTTGAGTGCACATCAGATTTAAGTTAAAGTCCTCGCCTAGCTCACTCGCAGTGTATGGCTACCATGTAACCTATGAGTGAAATAAGAAGATGTTAGGCAACAATGACAACATACATTAAGCAAAATCGATATGACACTCACCTGCCCCCGACGCAAGGAGTCAAAATCCTCGGTGTATTGTCGATACAGATTATCGGAGGGCCCCCACTTGGTAGATACATTGTAACATCCCAGGATTAGCACCTAGAAATAATGAGGACACAGGGTTGTGCATTGCATTCATGAATAAGAAAATCCGGGGAATTTTCGCGCAAAACTAAAGGAACCATAGAGGGATCGAGATATCTCTTGTTCTGATGGAAACATTAGGACATGTGCGATGGATTTCGACATGACCTCTAATGTGCTTTTGTGTTTTAGGGGAAGCCAATTCGAATTTGAATATTTAATTAATGAATCTAAATTCTAAAAGAATTTGAAATGGAATAATAACTGGAAACTAATTGTAATAGAAAATAAGAGGTGAACCCTTATTTATAAACAAGGTATAATCCTTTATTCAAATAGAAAAGATAGTTGAAATTTAAATAAAATGAAATGAGAAATGAGTAATGTATTATGATATTACAATAATGAAATAACAAAAAAAGAATTGATAAAGAATAATCTTATTTACATTACACATTATTATATTATCTTCACAAATATGAACCAAAGGGATAATAAGATAATGAAATAGAGAGGAATCATTTTATTACAATAATACAAACATTACACTATTTTTATTAATTTCCAAACAAATGAGGAATTACAATAATGAATAAAAGAATAAAAGTACACTACTATAAAACAAATAAATATAAAAATGAATTACATAAATAAATAACTAAAAATATTCTTATTACAAGCAAATATAAATATTACATTGTTTTTGCAAATGCATTTAAAAGAAAAGGAAAGCTAGTATATTTTATTGAATAAAATAAACAATACAATATTCTTTACAAAAGAAGAATGAATAAATAAAAATAATTCCTTTATTACAATGCTTTATATTTCACAAAAAGAAAAGGTGGATTACAAAAGAATAAAGAAAAACTTCAAACTAAATTCATCTTCATTTTCTTCATCTTCCAAATCCTCTCTCTATATTCTTGATCATGTTCCCTGCAAGCACAAACAACAAACAAAAGAATTGCAAAACAGGGGGTTACGGGGTTATGGTACTCTCAGGTTTAGCAATGCAGTGCATTGCTTTGCCTCATCATTAAGTAGTATTAAATAAGAGGGGCCAATGTGAAATATGTTCTTATCTAGATTTTTGCCTCAGGCTTATGCATCATGGACAGGGGCAAGTTTCACCAAACTAGTAGAAAATAAAATTCAAAACAGTAATACCAACAAAAGATCTATCTTCACTTGATCTTATCCACAGGACACAACAAATAAGCTACAAGCTTAGTCATTGCATGTTGATGTGCTGTCAAACACAGGAGAACATCAGGGGAAGATAAAAAGGAACCAGCCGTGGCAGTTCACTGCTGCTAGCTACCTCTTACACCCAGTTCATTTCTTAGCACTAGAACTCCCAAGCTTTACACATAAACAATCATAGCCTAGCATCAGATCATCACTGATCTGTCCAGCTTCATCAACTAGAACAATAAATCCTTCCACCAAACCATCACACCTTAGCTCTGGTTGCTCACAGGAGACATCCTAGAGCTAGGACAAGGAGAAATCAAGACCAAGCCACAGCAGTAGGAGGTGGACAGTGGAATGAGGAGGAAGGGGAGGACAGGTGTACTAGGACAAGAATAATATCCAGCATATTGGACATGAACCAATTAAGATCCATCACAAGGGCAAGACAATAGTACTAGATGGAGCAGTTACACATTAGCAGATCAAGAAGCTCAAGTTCCAGTCAAGCAAGCTAAAGAAGAGTAGTAGGTAGATCCAGTAGGAGCATACCCAGCTCATGCAATCATATACTTTTGTCTTTTTCTGCACCAATAGAATTAATGGGAGTAAGGGATACTACAAATCAATCTCTATTCAACTCCTTGCAACTAGAGCTTGTCTAGGGGGATTAGGAGGATAGTTTTCCTCTTAGAACTGCATAAAAAAATTCTATGTAGATTCATCCTAGAGGTTTCTTACCACATTATAATATCTTTTCATACCCAAATCATGGCCTCAGCCTTTGCATCATAGGCTAGAACATATTGCACACAATGATCATCAAGAGCTAGTGATCTTTGACCATGTAGATTCATAAACATAGCAGTAATCCTACTCACTATGGATATGTTACTGTGCACCCTTCAATTGGGTTCCACAGTATTAATCTCACAGCAGAGGAAGCCACTAAAATTAATAAATCACCACATCCTCAAACAGATAGCTTTTCAGAGCATATACAATCAAATAGGATTGACATATCAATCATCTTCTTAATCAGGTAGCCCGGGAATCATTATAAGGTCATCTTAAACTAGCACATGTTTCTAAACCTCAGCTTTGCATCATTGGTTTAGATAAGATGACAAGCTCAATATATGTGTTTATCACAGTGTTCTTTGGCATTGGATCTGACTTAGAGATAACAATTCCACTTTATACTCAACACTTACAATAGATGAATCAGATCCAATAAGTACATGAACCAATGATCAACCACAGCAGCTCATGCATAGATTGCCCTACTGCTGTGCACACTCAACTGAGGCACCACGGCAGCAAATTCCAAGCACCAAAGATCACTAAAAGATTACTCTAGACACATCAGCAAATACCATGTTTGTATACCATCTATAATCAAACAAGCTAAATCCTTGCATCATCTTCCTAACAGAATAGTTAGGAATTAAATAAATCTCTACTGTCATGTTACCAATCTTATCCAATAAGCAACAATAGAGAAAATCATCTCAAACAGATTTACATCATATTCCCAAGAATCAATATCTCTACTTAATAATCATTTTATCGAATCAAAGATTCAGTAACCACCTAGTTCAAAACATCCCAAACTTCATTTCACAAATTTAATACAGGGACCACAAAAGCTTTAATCATCCAAAGTAAGGAACCATAACTAGCAACAGATCAGTAGAAAACAATGATAACCGAATCATGGATCCTAGCCATCAGCACAAGGGTTGGTCGCAAAGAATTGGAGCTCACCGTGGGTGCCGAGCACCGGGGGCGTTGGCTTGACGAAGCCATGGAGAAACTCTTGCCCAACACCATCACTGAATCAGAGAAAGCACCGGGTGTTGGGGTTATCTTGGCCGATGCTCTTCCACAGCATCGGAGAGGGGAACAGGGTTGCGCTGCACCTTCCCACCGGTGTCGGGTTCGAGGAAGAGGAAGTCCTGGTCTTCCGCCGGTGTTGGGATGATACGGTCTCCTCGTTGGCATCAAGGAGAAGATGCCCAAAGTGGTGTTCTATCCAAGTCAATCTCAGCCCACCCGTCTTGCTCCCCTTCGTCCCAGCAATTTTCTCTGGTGGCCTTACTCCTAGAAACTCTTCAACCTTGTCCCTGAATCTGTCTGCATGTATCTTTCCAGACACAGCCCATCCTGAGATAGGCAATACGGTCAACATCGTCATGTATTGCAAAGTTATAGTCATCTCGCCACATGGAAGGTGGAACGTGTGTGTCTCCACGTACCATCTATAGACTAGCGCTGTAAGGGCGACACTGTTGTAGGTCGGCAGCCCGCGCTCAATCATGGTCACAAAGCCAATCAGATTCGCCCTCCATAAGTACGATGTGTACCTCTCATCAAAAATCATCTGCTCTATATTGACCTTGTGTCCACGTATACGAAGGGGTAGTAGAGCCTGCCAATATAGCGATTATTATTAGTTAAGCAAGTAATAAACAGTAATAAAGAACAATAATTAATTTAATGATGATCATGTTAGGCAATACGTGCATACTTGGGTTTCCGAGAGTACGCGACCTCGGTGGCTCTCCTCATACTCCGCCTCAAGAAGATGGTACCGAGCCGCCATCCTGCAAAGACAAGGTTTTTTTGTGAGTTTCAGAAACATGTCGTTATAATTGAAAGATAATTTATAGCATATAAATGAGGACACCTAACAAGAATAATATGTTAAAAACAGAAGTAAACATGCATAGGACAAAATATAACCTTTCTAGCCCGTTGTAACGCCTCGGCTAATTTCCCTATCACCTTTGGACGACGGCGATAACCTTTCATATGTCTAGTCCCTCGAGGCCTCTTAGGGCCTCTACCACGCCCGCTTGATGAAGGGTTACTAGCAGCCACGGCGGCAGCGGCTTCCGCCGCTGCTTTTTCCGCGGCTAGTTTCTTCTTCTGATCCTCACAACTTAGCTTTTTTGTGTTCTTATGACCCTCTTCGCCACATACCGAACAACGGTTCTTCACGGAGTCCTCCACAAAATCATCATTTGGATGGTGTCTCTGGAAGGTTGTCCCTCCATCGGCTTGGTCCATGTCCATCTTGAACCGCTTAGTCGCTCTTCGCCCTTTTTTGTCGATCATTAGATTGCTATTTGGTAAGTACACCGGCCCGATATACTTAGGGCATTGGGCCATGTATAGGTAAGGCTCGAATCTACCAACCCATGTGCGATATAGCTCTTCAAGATTGTAGAACCGTGAGACGGAGTTGTATGGGTCCACGGCCCGAGAATGACACGCGATTATTATATGAGAGCATGGTAGATGGATCTGTAAAGGCATCTGGCACAGGAAAGAGTACTGAGCAAGCACAATAACATATTTGCAACCACCATACTGCTCACCACCTGAGTTGGTACCTCCTACCTCCGAAACATCATACTTCCAGACCTCCTTATCAAAACAAGTCCATGTTTGGTCATGAGATTTCGTGGCTTGGTATCCAAGTTCTTCTTCAATAGTCTTTGGCCATATTTTGTTGGCATTAATTAGCACCTTGACTTCATCGCTCCTTGTGACCCAATACTCGTTGCACTTGTCAAAAGTAAAGGATGCGATGGCAGTTACCGGTAGCGTGTGGATACCCTTTAGCACCTTATTGAATATCTCGACCATGTTACTTGTCATGTGACCATGCCGAACCCCATCCCGACCGTAAGCTTGAGCCTGTAGGTGTTTATTCGGCAAATTCTCCCTAAGAAAACCCTCCCCCTTCTCATTTGCCAAGCCATACAACTCATTGAACATCTCTTCAAATACAGCCGGCTCGAACACCAAGGTAAGCCTACGGAGATACTCAGTCATTTCTCTATTACGACAAGCACGATAGAAATTACCCACGAAATGCCTTATTGAAAGGACTATATCTTCCTATACCGTTTTTGGTGATAATGACAATCCCATTTGTGATCTAATTATGCGCTTGAGTTTCAGGAAAAATGTTGTTGATGTTTCCTTATAACTGTGTGGATGCTCTCTTGGGATCTCATGAAGACGGTGGCCTGTAGTTTTCTCCTAGTTTCTCTCCTTTTGTTGTTTTAGGTCACCGTACTATTAAGAGGGGGTCCATCTCGGAACTTGTGGGAAATCACTTGTTCTTTCACAAACCTATATGCACCGCCATAGCCATCCTACTATTCCGTGAGAGAGCGTGTTTCTGATCTATTGAAGCCTTCTTTGTCTCACCGGAACTTCCGGCCTAGCGCCGGAAGTTCCGCTCAGGCTTTTCTGCGGGATAATCTGAGCTATGTTCCGATCCTAGTTCCGCTCCAAGTTCCGCTGAAGGATCAGTAACATCCTATTTGAAGTGTTCTATTTGCTGGAACTTGGGACGGAACTTGCATTGGAACTTGTCCTGCCAGAAAGTTCCTGAGCGGAACTTCCGCCCAGCCACCGGAACTTTCGGTCAGACTTGGTTCGCGACCCAGAAATTCCGCCCCTAGTTCCGCTCCAAGTTCCGTTGAAGGATAAGTAACCTTCTGTTTGAAGTGTTCTATATGCCGGAACTTGGGCCGGAACGTGCATCGGAAGTTTGCCGGAACTTTCGGTATGTTATGACCGGAACTTCCGGTCAAACTTTTGGAGCGGGCGTCAACGGTCTGATGATCGTTGGAGTTGTGCTGGGCGGAACTTCCGCCTCACCAAGTTCCGGAGGTCGCGGGGTCAGAAGTTCGGTGGAGGGGGTCTATTTAAGGCGCCCCTCTTCTTCCTCCCACCTACTTCGAAAATTTTCTCTCTCCTCCATTAATGCTTGAGCTTCACCTTACTAGATCTCTCTCTCTAGCCACTCAAATGACTTGATCTTTTGAGAGGTGAGGGAGGTGACCTAGATCTACACTTCCACCAAAGAAGATTTGATTTCCCCCACCCATCCTGTGTGGATCTTGTTGCTCTTGGGTTTCTTGGAACACTAGATGGTGTAGGGCATCCTCGGAGCTAAGGCTTGTGTTGTGAAGCTTCGAGGTGTCATTGAGGGTCTCCAATTGAGTTGTGGAGCTTCCTCCTCAAACTTGGTGTAAAGGTTTCGGTTGGCGCCTTCAAGGTCACCAGTTAGTGGATTGTGAGGCCTCCTTTGTGGGGGAGCTCACCGGAGAAGAAGGTGAGGCCTTTGTGGCGCTCGGGTGACCTTGTGTGGCCCCGACGCCTCTCCAACGTAGACGTTGCTCCTTGCGAGTGAACTACGGGAATTATATCTCCGTGTCCCTCGCCTCCTACTTCGCTCTTCCTTTACTTCTTGCTATTTACCGTTCTTGTGGTTGTTGTAAGTTATCTTGCATTTAGGTTGTTCACTTAGTTGCACATCTAGATAACTTTTCTTCTCATTGAGCCTAAAAGTGAGAAACAAATTAAAATTGGGTAGACGCCTATTCACCCCCCCTCTAGTCGTATCAAGTCGGTACTTTCAATTGGTATCAGAGCAAAGGTTCTTATTTCGGGATTTACTGCCTAAGAGACTATGGCCGACAAAGGGGGTAGTGAAACCGAAAACCCTAAGAACTTGGCCACTATGGATGACCTCAAGCAATTGGAGTCATCCATGATGTCCAAGTTCGAGGAAATGATGACTATCTTGCAGTCTCTTAAGCCAAACCCCATGGTTGCTCTTGACACACCCCAAACCACCGAGCTTCCCACTGCTACGGTGATCGCCCCGGGGTGACTCCATGATGCGTCACCACTCGCTTGGGACTTGGTTTTGTTGCTCAAACTTCTACCAAGGTTCCAAGTGAGAACACCGAGGAGCCCGAGAACCCAACTTCCAAAGAGGAAAATGGAGGAAAGGACTACTCGGCGGTGCCCCCACCGCCTAAGTACACTCTGGATCCACCCATTCCCATGCCACACATCATTCCTCAAGGAGCACCACCCATGCTAGATACTTCGAATTTCGCCAATTGGCAATATCTAATGCACTCACATATTTCCAGCTCTTTATTGAGTTAATGAGGATTGTGGAGGATGGATTCTCTCCATATGACCCAAAGAAGTTGACACGAGGTGAAGTGGTGGACAAGCAACTCAATGCCACATCTTTGGGGATGATTCAAAAGGCTTTGACTCCAAAGGACTTTGCTCACATTCGCCAATTCGACACCGCCAAGGGAGCTTGGGATCAACTCACCGAGCTCTTTGTTGGGAATGAAAGCATCCAAAGCTCCAAGTTTGATGAAATCAACAATGAGTGCGATGGTTTCGCAATGCAAGATGATGAGACCCCCGAAGACATGTATAGGCGCCTCAAAGTCCTTTGTTCCACTATGAAGGACCTTGGGGCCACCTATGTTGACGACAAGTTTATGAAGAGGAAGTTCATTCAAGCTCTCCTTCCGTTTGAAGAACAAAAGCTCAACTCTATCAAGGGAAGAACCAACTTTCACCTAATGACCTCCCAAGAAGTCTTGAGCGAAGTAATTGCCATGACTATTGCCAAGAAGAATGCGGAGTCCGCTCGTGCTAGGGCCATTGGGTCAACCAAAGTGAATCTTGCTTTGAAGTCCAAGGCTATTGAAGTTGATGATGATGATGATACATCAAGTGAGTGGTCTCAAGAGGATCTCAAGTGTGCCTTCAACGAACATCTTGATCTCGCTTCAAGGGCCTTTTGGAACAAGTCCAGGTTCAAGTCAAGGTCAAGGGACAACTCAAGATTCAACTCACCCAACAAGTCTCCCAAGGCAAGGTCGTGCTACAATTGCAACGATAAGAGTCACTTCGTGGCCAAGTGTCCCTTTGAGAACCGTGAAGACAATGGTGGTCGTCTCATTTGCAAGATCAAGTCAAGACCTCCTCATCCCTTGAACAAGAACTACGCCGTCAAGAACGTCGCCAACAAGGAACGAGCAATAGTGGTCCATGAAGAATACCTTTCGGGCACGGATGAAGATGATGATGATGAAGTTCATGGTGGAGAGATTGTGGGAGTTGCTGTTATTGCCACTACCTCAACTCCACGTCTATCCCTCTTCGACTCGCCAAATGAAAATGTCATTTCCTCCAACCAAAAGTGCTTCATGGCCAAGGCCACCGAGGTAACATCAAAACCCACTCCTCAACCTATATCTAGTGAGCCTTCCTCTCTTGATCTTGTTGGTCTAGAGGTGAAGAAAGAGATGATTGACATGTGTGAATTTGTTGCTACCTTGTATGAAGAAACTAAAACTTGCTTTGAATCCTTGCTTGCACAACTTGACAATGTTAGGGATGCTTTAGATGAAAAGGAAGAACTTCTTGACTTGCTAAGTAAAAATGAAAGAGATGCCGCTAATGAAATTGCTTCTCTCACTCAAAGTCTTGAGGATGAACAAAATATGAGAATTAATCTTGAAGAAACTGTGTCTAAGCTTGTAGATGATCATAACAACACCATGTGCTCTATAATTAAAGAACGTGATCATGCTCTTGCTTTGGTTAAGGTGCTTAAGAAAGAAAAAGTTGAGTTTGTGGGTGGTCATGATAGGACTCAAAAGGATCTTCAGAAACTCAAAGAGGAACACAAAGCCTTGGAGAGCAAATTCTCAAATATTTTTGAAGCCCATGAACAGCTTCAAACTCAATTAACTTGCGAACATGCTAAGTCTTCCGCTGTGCAAATTATAGACTTGTCTAGCACTCCTAACCCTTGTTGCAAGCATGAGCATCTCATTGAGGAGGTCAAGGTGTTAAAGGATCAACTTGCCAAGACTAAGAAGAAGAAGAGGAAGAACAAGAAGAAGAAAAAGAACAAGGGCATGGCTCAAGGGACTTCTAATGGCCTAACCATCTTGCAAAGTGACAACTTTGTCGGAAAGAACAATCCCTCTTATATTCTTTGCAAATCATATGATGGTCATGTATATGCTAGATATGTGGGAACTTCTTACACGCATGATTATCATTAGGCCATTTGGGTGCCAAAGGCTCTTGTTACTAACAAAAGGGGACCCATTGCAAAATGGGTACCTAAAACCAAAGCTTGATTTTCTTGTAGGACTATGCTTACAGCGGATCAAAATGGGTGCTTGATAGTGGTGCCACAAGTCATATGACCGGAAGCAAGTCTATCATGTCGGAGATGAGGCCAAATATTGCCAACACCAAGGTCTCCTATGGTGATAAAACAAGCTCTTAGGTTTTGGGTTTTGGCAAAGTGGTGGTAACCCCGGACGTATCTTTGGTTCACGTCATGCTTGTCAAAACTCTTGGTTACAATTTACTCTCAGTTCGTGCTCTTGCTCTTATGGGTCTTTCTTCGTTCTTTAATGCTCATTCCGTGGTCCTCATGTGGAGCAAGTCTCTCAAGGTGGCTTTCCTGGGATGATGTCGTGGAACGTTGTGTCTGATTGTTCCAGGCTGCATAGCGGGATCCGCATTGCTGCTAGAGTGCTTGCGAACATCAGGTTGATGCCGCTGCCACCGTCCATGAAGACGCGACTCATCTCGAAACCTCCGATCTGCGCCTCCAGCACCAAGGAAGCATGACCTGGGCGAGGGAGCTGGCAAGGGTGATATGAACGGCTGAACGTGATGCAGGACTCCGATCCGCTGAGGTACTCAGGGATGGCGGGTGGAGTTGTCACGACCAGGTTGATCTGACGGGTGATTTTCTTCTACACCCTATTCGTGGGGCGCCCCTTCTGGATCATCAATGCTCCTTTCGTACGGGATACCGTGCCCGGCGTTATTGTTCCGTCAGCGACGGTTGGTTCGGACCTCCTACAGGTGGCGGTGGAGGAGCTCCATGCGCTATCTCTCCTGGTGCGGGTGCATTCCCAAATCAAGGGGGTGGAGCTTGCTGCCTCATCTGAATTCTGAACCATGCTTTCGCTAAGATTCTGGAACTCGCGGCAGTCCTTGAGCATGTGGCTTGCCTTCTTCTTACCATCCTGCTTTTCGATGTAGAAGTGGATGGTGCATGGACCCGCCAGTTTTTCGTATGCCAAGGGTCCGTCGTCGCGACCGTGGCGCTGCCACGACTGTGTTGGGCGTCCTCCATCGCGGAAGTTGCCTCCGCGGTATCCGCCGTTGCGGTTGCGGCTACGTGGCGGCGCGTAGCCGTGACCATGTCGGGTCCATCGCGATCGTCGTAGACGCGCGGTCTCCTCTTGTTACGGCGCTCCCGTCGTCGGCCGTAATCGTCCTCTTCCTTCGATTGTGCCCGGTGGACGGAATCTTCGCCATCGGCCCACCTGTTGGCGATATCCATGAGGTGGTCGAGTGTCTTGGGATTGATGCGCCCAAGTTCCTCCTTGAAGTCTCAGCGCTGACGTCCCTGGCGTCGATGGCCCTTTCTTCGATATGTGCGCCGCGGAGTTCTTGGTGTTGGACCAGCGATGTATGACGAGCGAATGGATTCGCCTGCTCATGAGTACATCGCAACTCCTCGATCGAGGCGGCCTCTTGTTGGTGCCTTTGAAGTTTCGGATGAAACTGTAAGCTGTCCTCCCACGGATGGATCCTCAAGATAGTCGCTAAGCAGATCCGGCTGCGCGTCACCGTAGTCAAGGCATTGCATGGCGGTTTCCTTGTTTCCACCGTGCAGCTTGACGGATGACGTGGTCGCCGAGCCACGCCTTGGGGTCCTATGTGCCAAACTGAGTATCCGAAGGAAGCTTGAAATTTTGCGGCATCCGTGTCCGTCGAGATCTGCTTTAAGCACCTCGCAGAAGTTCTCCTTCGTCTTCGCCCATCTCGATTCAGACGAGCATGCGCTGGCTCGCGCTTTGTCGATTTTGCCGTGTTAGCGCGTCAAGGCCGTAATCGCGGTTGCGACGCGAGCTCTTGTGCCTTTGAGGAAGGTCATGGTCCTCTTCGGATGAAGGAGTGGGGCTGCGGTCGAATCGACCGTAGCTTTTTTCGCCCGTAGGAGCTTCTTGATGGAGCGCAGCTCGACGAAGTCCAAGTCCGGTGAGTGCGGACTTGTGCATGGCTTTTCGGTCCCCCTCCGGAGGTGGGGTGGCAGGGTACGATGGCTGCCATGATCGCAGCTTGCGCGTCTTCGGGTGATGTTGCGTCGGCATCCATCTCCATGAAGGATGCGTGGAGGGTTCGGTCACCTCAACACGCTCCTTGGGGTCCATGTTTTCCGTCCGGAGCGGTGCTTGCCATGGTTGCTGCTCGAGCCGGAGCCGATGCCCATGGCGGAGAGCGCAGCTAATGGCTACCGGACTCGAGGTCGCTTGTTTGCGTTGTCAAGAACCTCTTGCATCTTGACTGCTTCTTGTGCTCCTCGATCGGAGCAAATGGTATGCCATCAGCAGTCCGTGATGCGTCTAGCAGGATCGTGCGCCCGCCACTTGGCGCATGCGGCCCATCCTTCTTTGCTAAGGCGGATGACATGGCGGTGTTATCTTCGGGGGATGGCTTTTTACATCCCGCGTTTCCCTGCGGGTTAGGTGGCGGGTTGGGCGGCGGGTTGGGCGCTTGCTGATCCACGTCGCTCTAGATGACTACGGCTCATTGGTAGCACTCATAGATTGGTCCGCTGCTGCCGCAGCTTTCGGATCCTCCGGAACCATAGGTCCCTTCATCCGATGGCGGATCGCACAGATCGGAGTTGCAGCTGCTGCTGTCGTAGGACTCATATGTTGATGATGATGTGCGTAGCACAGGGTGTGGGGTCCATGAAGTGGGCCTGATTTATGGTAGGGGCACCCGCTCTGGGAGGCGGAGGGTGCCAGTTTTCCCCACCTGGAAGCAGAAGCTCCCGGACAGGATCTCGAGTCCGTCACCTATGGGCTCGAAGTCCTTCATGGTGGCCAGTGAGTGGGCGGTGAAGTCGAAAGCGCCAAAGAGGAGGTGACTCTCCGTCACCGCAGAGTTGTAGATCGCTCGGGTTGGGACCGTCACGATCGCACAATCAGCGTCCCCGGTTCCCACAGACGGCGCCAATTGACGAGGTTTGATCTCGTAATGCCCATTGTTATGGACTTGGGTTTTGGAGAAGATGGGGATGCTAGAGATCGCGGAATGGTTAGCAAACAAGCAATACGGGACACGAGGTTTACCCAGGTTCAGGCCCCCGGAGGGAAAACCCTACTCCTGCTTGTCTGCTCTTGATTACGGCAGAACCGGTGATTACAGGGGTGCGCAGATGCAATCTGGCGTGGAGGTGCGTATGCAAAAGTATGAGAGAGAGAGAGATCTAGGTCGTGCCCTCCTGGCATTTATATAGACTTAGGCAGGTCCCAGGCACAGATCTAGTCGGTTACAGGTTCTAGGGTTTACCCCTTTGAATTTCCTATCTACTCTAGTCTTGCTCTCAAGGATCCGAAGGCGTCATGGGCCTTGGCCACCCGAAAATCTTCGTGGACCGGCGTATATTTGCCGTGGGCCTTCCTTGGGCTGGACCAGGTATGCTGAGATCGTGTACCCGCGGGGTATAACCATGTCACTCATGTGGAACAAGTCTCTCAAGGTGGCTTTTGTAGGGTATGTAGAGCATGACTTGTATGTGGTGGACTTTTTAGGGACCACTACTCCTCATGCTCTATGTCTCTATGCTAAAAGCGACACGGCTGGTTGTGGCATCGCTGCCTAGCCCATGTTAAATGAGAACTTTGCAAAGACTTCACTCTAAGGGCCACATCCTTGGAATTAACGATGTTTCTTTTGCCAAAGATCGCGTTTGCAGGGCTTGTATTGAAGGGAAGATGCATGAAACTCCTCACAAAGCACTGAATCAAATCACCACGGAGAGGTGTTTGGATCTCTTGCATATGGACCTGATGGGGGAATACCAATCGGGGTATACCCATGAAGCGGAGTCGCCCGCTGGATCGAGCCGACTGAAACCTAGCCCTGAGCGGGTCGACTCGCCCAATACGGCGACTGGCGTATACTGGGCCCATGCGACTGGCGCCGACTGGAGGCCCAATACGGCGACTTCAATACGTATCCCACAAAACCCTTGTAAACCCTAACTGGCTGCATATATAAAGCCACCAGGCACTTAACGGGCTCTCCCACAATAGATTAGATCTAGTCTCTCCCTTCGCCTACGGCGGCTCCCATGTAAACCAATCTATGATCATATACTGGATTGATAGCAGGACGTAGCGATCCTCCACCGAGGGGACGTGAACATGGGTACATCGTGTGCTAATCTCGCTTCCGGATTCTCCTACGCCGCTCCCCTCGTAAGCTACCCTCAGAGTATCGCCGTGCAATACCACGGCAGCTGACGCCCACCGTGAGGTTAGCGGTGCTTGGAGGTGATAATCCGGGATCCTCACCATCGACCATGGCCAGATCGCAGCCGGTCAAACGCGCCATGGGCTGGCACGGCGGAAGCTGTACGTAAGCTGACACCAATATTTGATTCAATCGCATAGCACCAGATCGCTTGGTAAAGTGCGTGCTTCCCCTCATTATTTAATCTAATCGTGTAGTACCAGATCGATCTTAAGTATGTGCATGCTTTTCCCCATTATTTAATCTAGTCCTGTAGCATGAAATTGATCGCGAGTGCATAAGCCTCTGCTGCACGTCTGTTTTCACTTATTTTTATCGGACTGTTTAATTAATCGTCAAAACTAACGCCTAGCTGAAACTTATGCATGATCAACCCATTGTTTGGGGCACTGGAAGGACAAATTGGGGCACTGCAAGATTGTGGAAAACACCGAGTACTGCTACCCAAAGAGGTTGGAGGTTGGAAGCTGATCCATCTGGCTTGCCTGTCTGCCATCGCGAACATGACACATGCGGCTACAGACACATCGACTTGGAAACCTTACATCAAACATGCAAGATCGATTCACGTGGCTGTCAGACCAATCTATGAACGCGGGACCAATCACTGGTAGCGTTTAATCTTGGAGCCAAGAAAAATATGGGGCGACTTTCAGACGGATCAAGTACAGCAACTTCGACGGCCGACTCGATAAAAAATTGGCCATTGCCAGCGACCGGTACTAAACGCGACACGGTCGCCGACCGCCATGCTCCGTAACTCGCCTAAATGCGGACACGTTTAAACACGGACTCGCTAGGCTCGGCGACTCACCCGCCGATATTCGCCATGCTCGAGACTCGTCCACGAACTCGTCATCAACGGCTCGCCACGCCGGTGATTGATTCACCGCTTATATTCAGTGCTCAAGTCGCTTCACCGTCAGAAGTTGCTTGCCAATTTCGCCATTGACGACTTGGCTATGGCGAATAATTTCTCCCAGATTGATCTTATTTTAAATATTTTATTTGTATACTAATAATCTTTTTACTAAATGTGTGTTGATGCATATGTGACAAGAAGCAAATTGCACTCGCGGCGGATGGCGCAAGACGCTTACCCGCTGTACTCGACACGTCCGGCGACTCGTCCATCGCGGACTCGACATGCCCGGACTCGCCTAAACGCGACACGCTTAAACGCGGACTCGCTTAGCTCGGGACTTGTTCACAGACTACTTTAAGGCCGACATCGCCATTATAGCGATCTCCGTCCCGTGTCGACTTTGCCATAGCGACCTCCGTCGCGTGTCGACCCCGTGTCCGGCCAAGGCGTCGATTTCGCCATAGCGACCTCCGTCCCGCCGACCATGGTGTCCGCGTCGATTCCTTTCCGGCCACGTCGAATGCATACGCCGTGCCTACTAAGGACCTTCATCGTCGAAATGCCGAAGAGGGTCATATGCCACGCTGCATGGACTCACCACTGGGCTTCTCTTCCCCTCGGGAAAAATCAATTCGCCTTTGTCAACCTTTGAAAGAGCGACTCACAATGGCCAAGTAGTGCGAACGAGGACTCGCAAACCGAGCCTCAGATCGTCCACGAAAAACGCTAACCGAGAGCCATCATTGGAGTCGCCTTGCTCGACCGGGCCTTCCGGGCCAAGACAAATGGTAGTGCTACACAAACAACACCATGTCCTCCTCAACCTTAGATAAAGGCGACTCGACGGCTAAATCATGGAGGACGAGGACTGAACCGAGCCTCGGATCGTCAGAAGAACGCCAAGCCGAGAGCCATCTTGAGTCGCGATGCGGCGGGCCCGGCCAAGACGAGACTCGTTAACGTAAACAGCGCAATCAACATCATCGGATTCGCCACGCGAGGGACTCTCCCTCGCGACTCAATCATCGCGATCTCGCGCCGGCGCTCGGACTCTCCTCGCGGACTCGCAATCATCGTGGACTCGCCGCGGGGACTCTCTCGCGGACTTAATCATCGCGACTCGGCCACTGGGACTCGGCGCCGGTCGCCGACTCGCCACTCGCCAGGCTCGGCAACAACCACTACTATTTTCAAAATATGAGCCTCAAGTCGCCTACAAGCCAACTCGAGCCTCGGGGACTACTCCTAGGCATGTTGCAAGGTACGCTGCGGGTTCCACAACCACGGCTCTCCCTCGTCGACTCGCCACCGCGGACTCTCCACTCGCGTACTCAACGCGCTCGGGGACTTGCCACCGAGGACACTCGCCCTCGCGTGCTCAACGTGCTCGGGAACTCGCTGCCGTCGATTCGCAGACTCAACACGCCAGACTCGCCGCCGGACACTCGCTCACAGACTAACGCGCTTGGGACTCGCACGCTACGCACAACGCCACCTCGTCGCCTAACCTCGCCGAGCGCTCGGGACTCGACACTCATGCGATCGACGACTCGCCACTCGCCATGCTCTGGGACTCGGCACACTCCATGTTTGGGGACTCGCCGCAACTGGCAGCTTCACCAACACCCTGCGTCTTTCGCCAACTGGTCATCACCAACTGGCTCACGCCGACCACCTCCCACTTCACGGTTCTTTTCTCTATTCAGGAGCTTGTCGCCGATTCGCCACGACCCATCGTCAAGACTCTCCGCACCCTGCCTCAAGCCCGCGTTGAATCGACAACGCGCTCGGGGACTACTGATGGGGCAATACCAATCGGGGTATACCCATGAAGCGGAGTCGCCCGCTGGATCGAGCCGACTGAAACCTAGCCCTGAGCGGGTCGACTCGCCTGACTGGCGATCTGATCGGGCGATACCGGGCCCATGCGGAGGCCAATACGGCGACTTCAATACGTATCCCACAAACCTTGTAAACCCTAATCGGCATATATAAAGCCACCAGGCACTTCGGGCAGGCTCTCCCACAATAGATTAGATCTAGTCTCTCCCTTCGCCTACGGTGGCTCCCATGTAAACCAATCTATGATCATATACTGGATTGATAGCAGGACGTAGCGATCCTCCACCGAGGGGATGTGAACCTGGGTACATCGTGTGCCAATCTCGCTCCCAGATTCTCCTACGTCGCCTCGCTCCCTCTACGTAAGCTACCCTCAAGAGCATCCGCCGTAATACCAATGACAGACCTCTTTGGTCCACCCTCTCACATGTGACCTTGGAGGCAAGAAGTATTGCTTGGTTATTGTGGATGATTTCTCAAGATACACTTGGGTGTTCTTTTTCAAGTACAAGAGTGAGACTCAACAAACCGTCATCGATTTTGCTAATGAGGTTCAACGGAAGCACAATACAACCATTCTCTCAATTCGAATTGACAATGGCACCGAGTTCAAAAACTATACCTTGGATGGGTTTCTTAGTGATGAAGGAATCAAGCATCAATACTCCAATCCCTATACCCCTCAACAAAATGGAGTTGTCGAAAGGAAGAATCGCACTTTGATGGATGCGGCCTGATCTATGCTAGCTGAGTTCAAGTCTCCATACAACTTTTGGGCCGAGGCCATCTCCACCGCTTTCCATCCAACCAACCGGCTCTATCTCCGTAAGAAAAAGAACAAGACCCCCTATGAACTCCTCACCGGGAAAAAGCCAAATGTTAGCTACTTTCGGGTGTTTGGTTGCAAGTGCTACATTCTCAAGAAAGGAGTTCGTTTGTCCAAGTTTGAATCCAAGGCTCAAGAAGGAATTTTAGTTGGTTACTCAAATCAGTCCCATGCTTATAGAGTCTACAACAAAGCCAATGGAAGAGTTGAAGAGACGAGCAATGTGAAGTTTGATGAAAATCATGAGTCTCTTGTTAGGCAAGATGGTGTTCGTGATCCAATTGATGAAATTCCTCCTAAGGCCATAAGAAGAATGGGTGTGGGTTTCCACCTCCCCATTGAGGATCCCCTTGTGGACGAAGGAGAAGGACCAAGCTCTACTCAAGTGGAGCCCTCACTTTCACAAGATCATCTTGCCCCTCAAGGACCTACTATTTTGGCACAAGCTCCCTCAAGCTCTTCCGAAGCTTCCCATGCTCATGACTCTCCAAGCTCCAAAGATCAAGCTCTTCATCAACAACATCAACCTCCCCAAGATGGGGCTCCTCCTCAAGGTCAAGGCTCTCCTCAAGGTCAAGCTCGTCAAGATCAAGAGAAAGTCAATGATTCTCAAGACTCCACTCCAAATGATGTCACCCCCGAAGTGGAAATTGATGAAGATGATCCTCGTGTTCGTGCTTATAGTCAAGGCGACGACTCAATTGGTGGCAATGACCAAGTGGTAGCTCAAGAATCTCGTGTTGAAGCACAAGCCCGCCATAAGTTTATCGTCTCGCCAAGCTCGTTCGAGATGGCCATATCCTTGATAATGTTTATGGAGATTTCAATAAAGGCTCCACTACTAGAAGGCAACTAGCTTCCTTTAGCTCTCACCATGCTTTTGTCTCTCTTGTGGAACCACAGAAAGTTTTCGAGGCTCTTGAAGATGATGATTGGCTTGATGCTATGAATGAAGAACTTCACAACTTCAAGAGAAACAATGTTTGGACATTGGTTGAGCGGACCAAAGATTGTCAAAACGTCATTGGAACCAAGTGGGTTTTCAAGAACAAGTGTGATGCGAATGGAATTGTCGTAAATAAGGCAAGGTTAGTTGCCCAAGGATACTCAAGTTGAGGGCATTGACTATGGTGAGACTTATGCCCCATTGTCGCCTTTGAATCCATTCAGATGCTTGATTTTGCTACTCATCATAACTTCAAGTTGCATCAAATGGATGTTAAGAGTGCTTTTCTTAATGGTCCTTTGAAAGAGTTGGTATACGTCAAACAACCTCCGGGCTTTGAGGATCCACTTTTTCCGAACCATGTCTACAAGCTCAATAAGGCACTCTATGGTCTCAAACAAGCCCTAACGCATGGTATGATTGCCTTAGGTATCTCTTGTTAAACTGCGGGCTTCAAGTGGTCCTCATTGATCCCACTCTTTTTACTAAGAAAGTTGGAGGCCACTTGTTCGTATGCCAAATCTATGTTGATGATATTATCTTTGGGTCTATTAACAAAACTTTTAATGAGGATTTTGCCAAGCTCATGACCGATCGCTTTGAGATGTCTATGATGGGGGAGCTGAAGTTTTCCTTGGGTTTGAAGTCAAGAAATTGAGGAAAGGGACTTTCATCAACCAAGCCAAATACATCCAAGACATGCTCAAAAAGTTTAAGTTTGATCAATTCAAAGGTGCCAAGACTCCCATGCCAACTAAGGTTAATCTTGATCTCGATCCCAAGGGTAAGGAGGTGGATCAAAAACTCTATCGTTCTATGATTGGTTCTTTGCTCTACCTTTGTGCATCCCGGCCGGATATTATGTTTAGTGTGGGTATGTGTGCAAGATTTCAAGCCTCACCAAAGGAAAGCCACATGGTGGCGGTCAAGAGAATCTTTCGATATTTAGTTCATACCCCAAACTTTCGGTTGTGGTAAATTCAAGGAGCCGCTTTGATCTTATTGGTTACACTGACTGGATTGGGATGGTGACAAAGTGGTAAGAAAGTCAACCTCCGGAGCTTGTCGTTTTGAATATCATTGGTTTGTTGGTCCTCAAAGAAGCAAACAGGTGTCTATGTCCACCGTCAAGCCGAGTACATCTCCGTCATAAGTCACAGTTGTGCTCAATTGCTATGGATGAAGCAAACTTTGAAGGATCTTGGACTATCTTTTGACAAGGTGCCTCTTCTTTGTGACAATGAGAGTGCCATTGCCATTGCTCACAATCCCGTGCAACACAACCAGACTAAGCACATTGAGATTCGTCATCATTTCATTCGGGACCATGTTGCTAGAGGAGACATTTCTTTGGAGTAAGTTCCCACCAAGGCAAATCTTGCGGATCTTTTCACGAAGCCTCTTGATGAAGCAAGGTTCCGATAGTTAAGCCATGAGCTAAATATCATTGATTCGAGCAATGTTGCTTGAGTACCTTGCACACCTACCCATGTCTCAATGTGTATCTTGTCTGGATGTAGGCATGTATTTAGGGGGAGTGTAGTTCCTCTTATGAACAAACGCTATCCCTACCACTACTAGGAAAACGGCTATAGGTAATCAGCACATCCGTGGCTCACATGGTTGAAGTGCCCCACGGCTAAAACAGGCGTGGCTCACCTGTGGGCAGTGCCCTACTAATAACTAGAACAACCGTGGCGCACATGACCATAGTGCGCCACAGATGTGTGTGGCCTGGCTACACGCCAAACTCAGTAGCGCACTACCATGTGCGCCACGGTTGTTAGGGGTCATCTGTGGACGGTGCATGGTGCGCCACGACTAAGCGCATGCCCACCTCGCCTCAAACGCCAACTTCGTGGCGCACCGCCTAGTGCGCCACAGACTAGAAGACTGCGGGCGACCCGCCTAGTGCGCCACGTGTTTGTACTGGCGCAACTGGGCCAGCGCCACGGATGTTTCGATTCTTTTAGACAGCACTTTATGTGCACATGTGTGCCCACATCCACCACCCACACTTCACTTTCCTTCTTCTTTCTCCTTAGATCTAGTCGGGATCTTCTCCTTCCCACCTCAATTTCTCCATACATTCACCATTTTTAGCATGTAAAACTTGCTTTGGATGTTACATAAGTAATAGAGGAGGTCTCCTGTCTCTCATCTATCCGTCTCCTGCCGACACAAGACCTCTCCTTTCCATCTTTCTCGCGATCGGTCTCTCATCTCGTAAGTTGTCCATGTAAGGATGTGTTCATGTGTATATGGATGATGCATGCTCATATGTATGTAGATGATCGATGCTCATGATGTGTGTATGTGGAGAGGATCGATGGTCATATGTGTGTGTATATGGAGAGTATCGATGATGCTCATGCATGTGTGTATGGAGAGGATAATGATATGTTCATGTGTGTATGGATCGGTTTCTCTCTTGTGTTTGTATGTGAACTAGTTGTTTTTGTTTTGCCAAATGTTGATTCATTTCCATTTTGGCAAGACTTTGGAATTTCGCAAAGGTCCTAATTTTAGGATAGGTCATGCCGAAATTTTCTATCGACCATTGCATGCATGCATTCATTATGTGGTTCTAATAGACTTCAAAATTGTACCGTGTACATCGTGTGCAAAAATGGTCCGCATAATGAGCGAAGGCATTGTGGCTAGATTTTTGAAATGTGCGATACCATGATAATGTAAATAACAAGATGATATAAGATGTCCGTAGAAGATGCAAACTCAATCGGGTGATCGACCCATTCCGGAATCTACAAAGCACTGCCCGCCATGGTTTCATGGATGGATACACTATGGATAAGCGATGGCGGCGATGATGGAGACGGTGAAGAAGGTGGCCAACATGATTTATCGTCATCACGGCGAGAACGAGCGAGATGATGAAGAGTCTCCCGAGATGGTGAAGGTGCGAAGGCACCGGATGATGATGATCTAGATGCCGAGGAGCGTATTTACGATGGAACAACGTCCAGTGGTGCGGGACCCTTATGTGCAAGAGTCGCTTCAAGGCATTTAGTAACGCTGTGGCTGCCGCTAGAGAGAAAGCCAAGTTGCTTATGCAACTTGAGAAAGACGCTTACTCCATTTTATGAAGGATGCAGTCCGATGATACCCGGTTGAATGTAACGCCAAGGCTATGGAGATGAAGGCAAAGCACAAATTGAGCGACGCAGCTCACGATATGATGGCATTCGCACGATCGCCTCCGGAGGTGAACACATGTCCAACTAGTATCGAGGATGCCAAGAAAATCGCTCCTTCCTCGATCTACCGCGACGTTAGATATCACGTATGCATCAACGATTGCATCATTTATCGGGCGAGGACGCAGAAAACCACATGTCCGGCAGCGGCGTGAGTCGATACAAGAAAGGGAAGAAAGCACCGAAAAGTGGTATGGTACTTTCCTATCACCCTCGCCCAGCGCCATTTCGCGGACCCTAAGGAAGCGAAGCTCATGCGCGCATGCGGAAAGGAAGAAGCCAGAGATGATGATGATCCCAAAGGATGAGTTGCCGACGCACCTTCGTGATGCTAGCCGGAAAGCATTGGACCTCGATTCCTGCACTGTGGAGATTCGAGAACATCGCTTGGTGCGAGCACCGATGGACTCAATCCGCTCGGTAGCAGAGCAAAGACGCACAAAGACTTGGCCTGTGTTTGTATGGATGTACAACCTCCTCCATGGTTGTGCATGAAGAAGAAGTACATACAAATGAGTATGCTAATTCAAGGCCAAACAACCTGGTACCGACATCAATCAGATCTCGGCTGTTGAAAGAGGAGCTAGCCACGTTATGGGAATCTGAGCCAATACTACGACGTCGACAAGATTATTTCACTATGAGAGCCAAGGCTGGTCACTACGGTGCAAGACTATCCAGGTTGCGGGTATATCTCGGGCAGGTTATCCAAGGATTCTACGATGCGTTAGGTGCATGGATAACAAGCCATCTCCAACTAGAGAAAGATCCAGGGTCATCGAAAACCGTGTTCATGGCGCACCGAGGTGGCTCGGCAAGAATGATCCATGGAGAAAACGTGGAGACCTGCTCGATGGCAAATCGTAGACCCGAGGAATCCCGAGCGAGGAGCAGCGAAGAAGTGGAAGAGTTGCTGAAAACTGGAAAGATTGTCCTAAGACCGAAAGAAGCGAAAGAGGCGAACAAGACAAGCCATTGATGAAGGTATGGAAAACAAGGTCTGCTCGAGTTGCCATACCGAAGTTTCTCCGACGCCTCATAGCCTCGACATCATGCATATCAAGAAAAACGTAGCGAGAGTCCGTCGCCACCATAATCAACATGCCGAGTAGGAAAAGATGGTCCCAAAGCAAGGCACGACTGATATGCTTGGGTATCCTAAGGAGTTCACGGAGGACGACTACTCGATGATCGTGAAGATGACGATGATCATGAGTCGGAGACGCACAAGGTCGCTTCAAGGGTAAAAGTTCAAGAAGAACGAATATTATCGCCTCCTTCTTGCTTCACTCTAAGCCAAGATGAGATCAAACAGCTTTTTCAAGTGCCTTCTAGGAGTCAAATTTTACGGCCACGCTGGCAAGATAAGGCATACCTAGACGAGGCGGCGAGGTTCATGGCATGAAGTCTCACGATCGTGCCGTGCTAATGACGCAGGTACTTCCTACGCACTAAGAGGGATAATGGACGAGCACGTCCGGAAACGTTATTTGGCCTATGCAAGTTTTTCACGCCATCTCTAGGAAGTCGATTGGCTTGAATCACCGAAGGCTGGTGGAGGAGATCGTGGTGATACTATGTGAGCTTGAGGTCTACTTCCCACCCACATTCTTCGACATTATGGTGCATCTGCTGGTCCATGTCGGAGGACATCGTGACAACTCGGGCCGATGTTTCTCCGCAGATGATGGCGTTCAAAGGATGAACTGACACATCAAAGGATACGCTCAACAGTCCCGCCCAGATGGAAGCATAGCCAAGGGCTTTCCGTCAAGAGTGTATCTTTTGCACGAATTATCTAGACATCGAGAACTCCGCGGTCTTCCCGTCAATGTACACCTTGGCAAGCTCGACGGATCCGTCACCGAGGTCGCCGTGACATCGCATGCGTATTGATTTTCGACGCCAGACTTTGATCGAGCAAACCTCGCCGCCACAAAGATTTAGAACTGGTCGATCCTTGGGTACAAGCACAAAAGGTTAATCGAGAAGAAGTACATGGACGGCATACAGAGGACGCAGGGAGAAATAATCAAAGAGCACAACTCGATTTCACGCTGGTTTAGGCAGACGCCCTTGATAATCCCCGCCGCCGCATTCTTCCTCGACACGGAAAAGATCATATTCACCTTGTCGCAGGACCGATGCAAAACCTGGTGACCTATCAGCGATGATATCAACGGCTACACATTCTACACGGAGGAAAAGGACAACAAGTGTGATTATCGTAACTCAGCGTAACGCCGGAATTCTACACCGATGACAACGGAAGGAAAGATTCTACTAAGAATCGAGGAGATCCGGGAGCTCATCATCGGGAGAAAAGGTGCCGATGTTCCGTGTCGATGGGCAAAGAGCGCCGAAGAGAAGACCGTATTTCACAACCATGGTTATACCCGGCGCCTAAATCCAAGGTCACGGCAAACGTACGCTAAAAATGAACCGTGGGTACCGCTACCAAAGTGGACCAATGTTTTTCATTACCGAATTCGACAAAGCCTAGCCGTGTTGTCGTGAGGAGAGGAAAAGGAACATCATCTAATGGATGGAGTCGCCAATGAGCAAGACTTCACCAAGACGGCGATCCAAAGATTGAAGATGATTTAACCACGATGCAAAAGAACATACATCACAAGAAGAAAAAGGACAACCCTACCCAAAAAGGTAGCCTGCTCGAAGAAGAAACATTAAAGTGCCGGGCTAAATTATTCAACCGCTGACAAAGAAGGGAAAAATATTGTAAAACGCTAGCTCAAAAAAAATATTGTAAACGCTGGGTCAAAAAAAGATTGTAATATTCATGGACAAATTATTATGAAATTTAGTTATACTTTGAATCATATTTGTAACACTTTTATGACATATATCACTACTTTTGGCATTTTGGAATATTTAAAAGTATTTTAAAAACAAAACAAAACTTGTATGGCATAAATCACCACTTTTGGACATTTTTTGAACATTTAAAAGTATTTTTAAAATAAAATAAAAGTGGAGCACCAGATTCAACCGGTGCTCATAGTTTAGAATAGAGCTAAGGGTAACCAGGGCTATGACAAGTACAGTGCTACGTAAGGATGGCCGCCTTATGTAGTCCAACACATAGGCAGCGACTCGGCCAAGGCGCTACGGATCCGTAGCGCACTTGGCTGTGGTGCGCCACGCCATGTGTGTTGGACGCCAGTCAACCGCCCATCTCACGTACACCACACACACACCGCGAAGCCGCTGATCCGGCTGGCGGACACCACACGCGACACGTATCGCCACCACGATCGCCACCGCCACGCCGTGGCCTCGAGGAGGAGGAGGCTCATCACAAGGCCTCGAGGAGGAGGAGGCCCACGCCAGGAGGAGGAGGCCTGTGGAGGGAGGAGGCCCGCCAGTGGAGGAGGAGGAGGATCGCGCCGCCTTCGCCGCTGCTCGCCTGCTGTCCGCCCACATAGGTAGCCCTCCCTCCCTCTCTCCTCCCCTCTCCTCCCTCTCTCTCCTCTATCTCCTCGATGGGGTTCCTCAACCAAGCCGATTGCTAGATTGCTAGGCCAACTGCAGGCTATCGTAGGTTGTTATACGCTAACAATCGCCGGATCGACGCGATTGACGCCGGTCCTAGGTTCACTGTTGTTCTAGATTCGCTTTGTTCGTCGGATTCCAAGCCTACACGCAGATTAAAATTTTCAGACGGTCTACATCTTCTAGTCTAGCTTATAATGGCATCCGTGTAGCATTCATACTATTTAGACAAACATGTTTGGTGTTTTGTAAAATTTTGGGATGCTAATCAAGAAGTTTTTTCTCGTTGAGATTTACTTAATGTTTCAAAGTTGTGCTCTGTGAGATACCATGTTGATCAAGTCAATAGGGTTTTCAGTTAATCAATGCTACTGGAATATAATGATGTTTAGTTAATTGTGATTTGTTTGTTTAGTTATCGTAGCTAGATGTCAATCTTGATTAGCATCTCGAATCGCTGCCAAGAAACATTGAATTGTTTCAGCTTGTTCTGATTGACTTATACAATTTTCTTGCCAAGCTTGGACAAAGAGCTCACTTTAGCATCCGAAAGTTCTCTATTAATTTGGTTCTCCATGTTGTTGTTGTTGTCCTTTCTCACTTGTGGACCTAATTTTATCTAGGATTCTAGTAATGTTCATATCTAGTCAGGCGGTCGATTGCAGAAATAAATTGATAGTTAAACCAACTAGTGCTCAAGAATATAAACTTCTCCTATGTGCATCCATTGTTTCAGCTTTTATTTGAGTAAGATAGCTTTTGTACATTTTTACTTAATAGAATGGTTCATAAAGATTTTCTTATTAATAAAATTAGAATGGACCGGATGCTATCATATACTTGTTGTCATATTTGTTGTCATACTTGCTGTCATATACTTGTCCATACTTGTTGTCATACGCTTGGTATAATCAGGTGATATAATTGTAGCACTTGAAATTGTGCTTGTGCTTGTATATGAAGAACTTTATTATGTGTATGCAGTTCTTGTATGAAATGAGTCCATTTTGCCTAATGTTGATTAACTTCCGCCGTAAATCGGCACCTAGTTTAAGAAAATTAGCAAAGGTCATGCCGATTTTTCCGCATTTAACCAATTATTTGTTTTTATTAGTGCAAAGATGTGTGACAACGAAGGTCGATGTTCTAAGCGCATCACCAAGGAGAACTCGACTCCAATAAACAATTGACATTCTCGAGGCGCCCAGGCTAGAAAACGATGAAGAATACCATCCTTCTGGAGAGCGAGGATGATGAGATGGAAGACGCAGGAAGAAGTCAAGGAACAATGGACGATGAAACCACCGATGGCGGCGAGGCATGTGGAGTGGTAGCAACCTCCTAAGAAGAAGAAGTCGAAGGACCGCTACCAACACGGCCGCACGGCCAGGAGGAAATTACCGCGAGCCTAACAGGTTCCTTGAGCCCGCTTATCACAAAGGGTACGGTAAGTAAGTGGCGATCACCGACAACCATCTCGATCAACACCAGAATCTCCCAGATAAAGATATTTACACTACATGCACACTCTTCGAGAAGCTGCACGCAAGATACAAGTTCCCCGCTAAGTATCGTAACACAAATTATCATGGGAACGGAGTAAACAAATCCGCCTCACAAAGATGAGCACCGCCGCCACCGGAGAACCCGGATAAAGAAGAAGATCTATAAAGAAGGCAAAAAGTCTCGAGGAGATCCAAGATTGACCCGCAGATCACCCAAGATCGGCCGGGAGTTCAAGGAGAGGTGTGAATCAAAGAGCCTCGCCAATAGTAATCGGGGAAAGGCGCTGCAGCGCGAATATAGGTCATCACCATCTCTGATCCGTGGATACGGTAACCGCGGAGGACAAATGGAATAAGGAGGACGAAGAGTATAGATCCAAGGGATAGAAACCCTTTATAAATTCAACCCGGCAGGTTCGAACTTCATCGTGGCCTGCTACCATGTGGACCCAAAACCAAACAACTCACCGCGATCCTCGCGTGAAGGAATTCGAGGAAATTGTGGTAAGTATAATCTAATTACCGTGATCAACACGATTGCAATCTAATCGATGATCTAAATGATTCTCTCGCTACTTCTTCCGCAGGGAGGAGGAAATTGTTGCTAGTCATGGATCCTGTGGTTCTCATCCTGTGGGTCGACGGCGGCCACCCGGGGATAACCTTTTAATGTATGGCGAACCGGCCAAGAAAAATAGAGCCGGTTACGTAAGAAGTTGCTACCGCCGTCGCCGCCTCGGGGGTAAGAATTGGTGGATCATTTTGTCCACCGCCGAGGACGTACATGTGGCGCCGGCTTGGAAGGAGCGAGGAGGAAAACAGAGAGGTTCAAGAACTTAAGGCACAAGTGGCGCGATCCCGCAGATCGCCCAAGACAACTCGGCAATCACCTTTACGCCCTTCCCCGCCACCTTGGTGGAGCCATAGCGAATCGGAGGCGGGTGGTCGAGTAGGCCGTGGAGTCAATAGCGAATCGATATGCACATGGCGCAGGATCCGCCGAGGACTTCAAGACTAGAATGATCACTTCTTCCGCACTCGCCAGTAACGAAGACCTAGTCAGGCCCCACAGAGAAAGCCACTATCGCCAAGCGCCCGCTTGGTTCTCGAGAGACGCCCACTTTTGCGCTTTACAGAGCTACCGATACAACCAACCGCCTTTATTCTAAGCCTCCGACACTACATAGGCGGCCGGTGCTCAGATTATGTGCTGCCCGCCTCCAAAAGGAAAAAGGGCAAAAAGAATCTAGCAACAGCCGGTGGCATGCCAACAATCGCGAACTGATCAAGCCGGACGGCCACCAAGACCCGAGGGTATTATGTGGAGGATCTGTGGCGGGTGAGCCCATGCTACCTAAGAATTTTGAAGCTCGCCGCCTGAATCGCAGAGTGCATGACGGCTCGACGATAGAGAGACGCTCTTCATCGGAGAAAGATCCTCGCACCGTGATTCGTGGTTAAGGTGCCACCAGGCTTGGGCTTCGCCGACACCGCCTCATGGGATATGTTCTTCTCGGTTCAAGACATCTTCAATATGTTCCACCTATAATTACCGCTGACTATACCATGGTCCGCCTTTTTCTCACCGCCATGCGTATCATTAGAGAGAACACACCGCATCGCCATAGTGGACCCCTACTACATGCGGACGACCGCTGTTCCCAACGAACGACGACGCGGGCCTCGCACTAAAAAGAATCCTCGTAACAAGACAAAGGAATACATTCTCGTGGCCTTACTTTCTCGAGTAAGTCGTTATTCAACCGCCACCGCCGATCGGCTTTATTAGATCATCATCATTCTTTTTCAACACATTCCATTTGAATTTTTGCGCAGAGATGAACATCGCACGCTCATCTCCTTATCGCCAAGCATTCCCACGCCACGATTTCGACTCTGGGAGTCTAGAAAAGAAGAAAACCACGACAAGATCAAGGAAGTTCGATGATGCCTCAATCGCTTTGCCTCGACGGAAGGCACCAGCTTCTGCGCGTAAGAAGGTCAAGTTCGGCAGCACGCCTTCAACCACGTAATGAGTTCCCCTGCGGAAGCACCGGAAACAGGAAGAAGGAAGCCTACTACGCACTCCATCACATGAGGGCTGCCTTACTTGACCGCCAGAATTATATCGCCAGATCATCTCAAACAAAGGGTCAAGCAAAGGCCAAGATCAATGATTCGGATATTAGACAAGAGATGTATCGATCCAAGCAGTTAGCTTGGGGCAATCATCTTCGTGATGTCATGACTTCGGGGATCTTCACTGAGGAAATATCCCGATAACCGTGACATAGAAGATCGCCTAGAGATGCAGGTGACTATAGGAAGTTCATGAGATGTATGCCCTCCTGCTCCTAAGCCGAGCCGTAAGGCTTGATGTTGGCCTAGTTGTAGTTGCAAACTATAGATGACCTTTAGGTGTGTGTGGACGATAAGTGTACTTATCTTATTAGGTTTATGAATCACCACTTACTTATTTTGCTTATTATTATTATATATCAATCAATGCTTGGTTTTTTGCTTACTCTTGGTTTTTTGCTTACTCTTTGGTTCTCTGACAAGTGTGAGTTATTTTGTCTTTTTCAGAATATGCCGATGATTGAAATGTTGTGGCACAATATATATGTGAATGTGCTATGACGGATTGTGAGTTTGTGATATGCACAAGTCCGTGAATCAGGCATCCTACTTGGCTCACAATTCCGCCATAAGCAATTCCTCGTGTCCAACCTAGCTAGTTATATATGAGGCATGCTTTTCGAGTTATTTTGTCTTTTCGAGAATATGCCGATGATTGAAATGTCGTGGCACAATATATATGTGAATGTGCTATGACGGGATTGTCAGCCTTGTGATATGCACAAGTCCAGGAATTGTGCATCCTACTTCTGGCCGACAAATTACTATAAGCAATCTCGTCCAACGACCTAGCTAGTTATATATGAGGCATGCTTTTCAGTTATTTTGTCTTTTCGAGAATATGCCGATGATTGAAATGTCGTGGGCACAATATATATGTGGAAGGTATGACGGGATTGTGAGCCTGTGATATGCACAAGTCCAGAATGCATCCTACTTGGCTCACACTCCGTCATAAGCAATTCGTGTCCAACGACTAGCTAGTTATATATGAGGCATGCTTTTCTGAAGTTATTTTTGTCTTTTTCGAGAATATGCCGATGATTGAAATGTCGCGGGCACAATATATATGAATGTGCTATGATGATTTGGATTGTCACCTTGTGATATGCACAAGTCCGTGAATCAGGCATCCTACTTGGTCGACAAATTCCGGCCATAAGCAATTCCTCGTGTCCAACGACTAGCTAGTTATATATGAGGCATGCTTTTCGAGTTATTTTTGTCTTTTCAGAATATGCCGATGATTGAAATGTGTGTCACAATATATATAGGTGAATGTGCTATGACGGATTGTTAGCTTGTGATATGCATAAGTCCGTGAATCGTGCATCCTACTTGGCTGATTCCCGCCATAAGCAATTCCCGTGTCCAACGACCTAGCTAGTTATATATGAGGCATGCTTTTCGAGTTATTTTGTCTTTTCTAGAATATGCCGATGATTGAAATGTCGCGGCACAATATATGTGAATGTGCTATGACGGATTGTTAGCCCAGGATATGCACAAGTCCGTGAATTGTGCATCATACTTGGCTAGCAGTCCCGCCATAAGCAATTCCTCGTGTCCAACGCACCTAGCTAGTTATATATGAGGCATGCTTTTTCGAGTTATTTTTGTCTTTTCTTAGAATATGCCGATGATTGAAAATGTCGCGGCATTAATATATATGTGATTGGGAAGATGACGGGATTGTTAGCCTTGTGATATGCACAAGTCCGTGAATTGTGCATCCTATTTGGCCATCAAATTCCATAAGCAATTCATGTGTCCAACGACCTAGCTAGTTATATATGAGGTATGCTTTTGAGTTTGCTCTTTTTGATTTAAGAGTACTTTCTATAAGTGTATTCTTTCATATGCTAACTTTAATTATACATGTTTTTTCAATCACCGGTTAGTTATTATTGTCAACTTGTAGATGAGACGGGTACGCCGGTACAAGGGACGGTTCCCGAGTCTACGATGATTGGGAAGATCACGAGACAGTGCACTGGCCAGGCATAGCTACAAAGGGTACAACACTATGGCGGAGGCGAAGATAGATACACGCCGCCATTCAGCGGAGTTAGGACAAGGAACCTGATGAAGACCTACACCTTCGTCAAGGCGTGATCATGCTTATCTTCTTGGTTATTTATCCCAAGGCTTGTGTCTAGCTAGCTAGTTTAGATGTTCAAAGCGAGCTTCCGAGCTCTAACTTGTTCGACGACACATGTATTCGCATGTCACCAATTACGACTTTGTAACATGATCAAAACAATGTAACTGGGACTATGTATTCATGTATGAGACTTATCTATATGTATTTGTTTCAATCTTGTTTTTCATATCGAGTATTTATATATAATTGTATATCTTGTATCCGTGTGTATATCTCATGTAATATTGTATATAATCAGACAGCATATAATCTGGCTTTGAAATTAAAAAAAACAAAAATACATCTGGGCACATGTTCTACCTTCTGGTACTACACCAAATCGCACCATGGATAAGCTGCTTAGTGGCGACCGGTAGTGCGCCACGTACATCCAAGGGTAGCGCATCATGCCAAACTGGCAAAGCACTAGGTGGTAAGCGCCAATTTTCTTTCACACAAACCGTGAGCACTAGGCAAGGCGCCACTGAGAGTCAGAATAAGAAGTCTGTGGCGCATTGCCAAAAGCGCCTACGGATGGGCCTTTCAAAGCGCCATTGCATCATTTACCATTTTCCTAGTAGTGTACTATGCGACATTAAAGTTTTCATACTCTATAGTCTCTAAAGGAGACCATTTGATCTTCATGATGAGTGTTGGTACGAACCCAAGATATATCTTCGTGGTGTCAAGCCATTTACTTTATATAAGGTGGCCTCACCGACCCATTTTTTTATTTGTGTCTTTGACCTTTTTTGTGTTTTTCTTGGTTTTTGTTAGCTTTGGTTCTTCATGATTTGAGCTCTCTATCCTAAGCCTTTACTTTCATCAAGCCCTCTCATTCTCCCCACGTTCTTCCTTGTTATCTTCCAAACCTGAGAAGGTCTTTCTTTCGGCTTGGGCCACGGAACTTCCTGGCCACTTGTTGTCTGAACCACCTGACCTGAATTTTTAGCAATTCGGAACTTCCGGGTCGTAGGCTGGTGTTCTCTCCTATATATATGGCCCTAAGGGAAAATGGGATATTCTTCCTTTTCCCCAAGACCCATCTTTTTCATTTGGAGCAGCCCTCATGAAGGTCTCAAGCCCGCCTCCGGCCACCCCTCCGTAGATCTGCCCTGGTAACCTTCTCACCTTGATCTCCCACCATGGACCTCAGATTTGCTCCTCAACTCCTCCATTCATGGAGATCTAGCTCTCTCACCATTGCTTGAGTTAGGGCTCACCATGTCTAGGGGCTAGTTCTTTGGCTAGAACTTGCTGGGAGATCTTGGTAGCTCTAGGAATCATGCTAGAGTAGATTGTTCCAATACATTCTGGAAATTTTTGCACTTGTGGCTTGTAGATCTAGATCTAGTGAATTGCTGCTTTGAACTACCAGCCGGATATCACCAACTTCCGGTGAGCCACACCTAACTTCCGGTGGATCATTTTCACGAAGTTCCCGCGATCTTGGCTAAGTTCCTACAATGATTTTTTTTTCCCTGTATTTTTCCAATCTATTTCTTTGTTTCGCTTCCAACTTGTGCACTTACCCCACCTTCCTCCCTACTCTTGTGCTTTCTTCTCGCAAGGTGGTTCTCAAGGCAAGGTGTCCGTAAACCATCTCCATATTCCTCCCAGATCGATGAACAAGATGTTGAGGTAAAGCGTCAACCACTGGATCAGAATTTACGCTGCTATCGTCACATCGTCAGGCTGCCGCCGTCAAGGAAAGAGGCTTGTTCTGCCTCGTATATGAAGGCCACTACTGGGCCGACAAATCAAAGGCCAAAATTCCAAATGGCCTCGTAAGTCCTACTCTAAATTCAGCGTATTGCATCCCTACCTCATTCCTCAGAATGTATCCGCTGATCCTCTTCCACAATCGCCGTCAGAACAAATCTTTGTTGAGATCTATGCAACAAAGACTAAGTTTGTGGTTGCTCCTCAAAAGTATATCAATGTGACCATGGAAGAGAAACATGCATATTTTGCCAGGCTCTCGATATTTGCTAGAGGTTTGGGCTGATTCTCATGAGCAATCAGCTAACTTTGATGAGGCTCCTATTGCTCGCTTACACCCGCCTCGTATATTCACATTAGAGCTTCCTCATCAAGGGTGTGATGAAGTGGATGACTAAGGGAGTGTTTCTTACCATCTTTTACTTGATGCTGAAGTTTAAGCCTTGGCTATCCCCTTCACCGAAGTAAAGGGGCAAATGGTTGGCGTGTTCATACCGCCTAAGCTGCCGATCCTCAAGTTCTCGAGCCTCTCTACATTGAAGGTGGGGGATCACAATATTGGTCAGTGAATCATCTAACGCGCCTACTTATGACATCATGCGCAGTGTAATTGAACACCATCTCTCCCAAGGCACGCGTAACCTTTGATCATTTCATGCCTATCAAAGTTGACCTCATGCATCAGACTTATCTCCGCTTATGACACCGACATGCCAATGAATGTTATGCACTTTATTCACTACACGTAGATGTGGCGGTGCTATTATCGACAAGCTGCCGTTCCTCATGCGTCTTTGAGTATTCGAGACTCTCATCAATCAAGCAAGTGGCTTGAGTTGACCCTGTTCTCGCTATTCTCGGCAGACAACATCACCATTCATGATGAGAAGAAGTTGCGCAGAGTAAACATCAAAAGCCTCGCTCTCAAGAAGAGAAAGGGAAGAAGCACCTTAAGACTCGCGAGATGAAGCCGTGGTGGCCTTCTCCCTCCTTCTGGCCCTCGTGGCCTTTAGTGCCGGTGGCCCTTCTTCCGTGAGGGCGTACCGCCTTGGCAAAGAAGTCAGCCAGGAAGGTAAGAAGACTTTCCGCTTTCTCCCAGATCCGCTGAAAGTATCATGCATATGTTGATCGTTGTCATGTTGTTCGAAGGCTTAGAAGGCTATCATGATCGCTTCTCAATATACCTAGCTCCTCGGCTTACTAGTTCGTCTAAGTATCGCTCCCAAGGATGATCGGATTTGCCATGGCTAACCCGCCATTGGTCTCGGGAGGGGATGAGTCTCGAGGAGGAGGCCAGCACCGTCCGCCACTTGTGAGTGGGGTTCTTGGGTCCTCGAGTCCGCTTCCTCTCCCTTTCATGCTCACCGGGGCGATAGAGTGATCTTTCTTCCTTTTGGTGTCTCGATGCCAAAGGGGGAGAAAGATGTCTATTAGGTGTCAGTTTCACGGATTTGTAAATGGGTTTGAAGTCAATGAAATTCTGTTTTGCCTTTGATCTTTTCTTGATCGCGATCTTCTCTAGTTTATTTGTGTTCTTGTGGACATCTTATGTCTCGGTGAACTTATGTGTGCTTGTGGACCATATTATGTTTGAGACTATGTGGTATCTATGTGGCATCTTATGCATGCCGTGTATGTGGTATTCTTGGTGTCATCTTAACAAGAGATATGCATGGTGGTGGAGCTCTTTAACTCTTATTGTTATTATTACTTTTGTCTCCACCACAGGGGCTTGGTTGGTGCCCTCGTATGATTTCTATCTTTCTGTACCTTGCACTTGTGCTATCTTTGCATTGGAAGGAGTGCTCTCCTTGTATGTGTGTCAGTTTCTATCCTTAGAGTTGTCTTCAACCTTGCACACATATAGGGGAGCTTGTCCAAAGATTGCTTTTATATCATGCAAATTTTTTGGATTGTCATCTAACACCAAAAAGGGGAGATTGAAAG